>QQSS02196412.1:0-12568 GCA_003687565.2 Craspedacusta sowerbii
CCCATCTTTGGAAATCATGACAACAGCAATGTTCAGTGAAGTAAAAGTGACCGGATTTAAACAACCCTCGGTGTTCTTATGTCGGATACTCGATCATGTTTTCAGGAGCATGTTGTACTAGATTTTTCTTCGTCTATATCATCCGATACTTGGCACGCGTCCCCAGGATCGCAGTTAGAACATGCTTTTGCAATACAACCAGGAATCCGACGGTTGTCTGGGGCAATTCCTATCAAACAAACAATGAATTTGTTTTCTCGCATTAATAACAAGAAAAGAAATAGAATGATAATAATAAAGAATAACAATAAAAAGAAAACTGTAATTGAACGTAATGGTTTTTAGCGATCAGTAGAAAAAAACAGAGCTCGTGCTATGGTGTTGACAAGGTAAATTATAATGAATGTGTCTTCAGCTTTAAATCGTTTGCTGGAAATTCAACAAGGTTATGGAGTTGGATTGCTGAGGAATGCTCCTAATTTGAGAACCGATACTGGCTACAGCGAAAAATCATTGCTTTGGGCTGCAAATCAGTCAAATCTTTTCGGACGTTCCCTACGACTTATCAGGCTCAATTCTGTCCCACTTTGCTGAGGTAATATATACAGCTCTTAGTTAACTCCTATAACTGTGTCACGCTAGGTGTGACGGCCCATACCAGTATTTCGGTAACTAGAGATTTCCACTCGCTAATGCGTTTACCCACTATCGAGTCATTTCACTAGATGAATACATTTCCAGCTGTACATAACTATGAGATATATCACCAGCTTCACGATTATCACATCGCGGGTTATTCGGGATGAACTGTTACCATTTTCCATCCGCGTCGACTTTCCTATGTGAGCTGTTATGACAACGGCAAGCATATTTCGCGCGCTTATGATCTACTAAATCACATTGGCAACCGGATGCCCATGGAGTTAGCAAGCATGGGTCGGCATTGATGTAGTTTTTCTTGAAGAAGATAGCTCTTAGCAATTGGGGAAAGCCGTTTATTTTTAGCTGCCTTAGGCATGAGGTGTTACGTGTTTAGAAATTTGTTGCCCAGGCCGGCCCGTGAGAGCGCGATCTTTTACTGCGCGATCCTTTGCAGATGATTTCGTAGAAAGCTAAGGAAGAGAAAGATTTGGCAGAAGATTATATTCACTACATCTTGTTAAGAGACAAGGAATCTGACATTGAAGAGATTGAGCGTTTAGAAGAGGACGGATGCACATCATGTTGCATGTGCAGAGGCTTGTTCTTTAAAAGATGGAAGCCAGTGAACGCTACTCCTCAATCCTTATGTAAAGGACTTCATTTTTATCCTGCATTTATAAATGTCTTATAATGAAGAGCGATGCACTGGATTTCATAATCAAGCTCATGCTTCTATAATCGTACAATGTGTGTCAGAAATATTATTCGGCACGAGGGTAACAATATTTGTGTATTGATTATACAAGTTTGAAAAAGTTTAGAGTCTGACATAAGTTTGAGAGGGATGAAAGTTTTTTTTATGAGCGAGATTGTTTGAAGGTGAAAACTTGACTTTTACTTTCAATCTACCCACTAAGCGCGTGCATAGGCGGTGTATTAAAACAAAACAGGGTGATGGATTTTCTTGTTTGTATAAGCTTGTATAACTGCTGAGTAAATTACTTCACACACCACCTTTACCAAGATTGTTACCATAATTGTCATCTTCATTATCACTACCAGAACGACTTCTAATCCCTCAAACCTGAAACTTGCTACCATGCACAACTTGACCTGACCCAAGAACTTAACCTCGCATCTCATATACTGATAAAATGAGTCGAAAATCATTGTCCAATAGGATAGAAACAGTAGCCCTCTTTTTACTGCAAATGGCTTTTGATGAAAGAATTTGATGAGCATCAAAAAGGAAATAAATCATTAGTCATTACATTACGTTACAGTCAAATCTGACTGCAATGAGTCCGCATCTTTTGAAGGACAATGACTTAGCCAGTTTCATCTGTCAACTTTTTGTACAGATTTTATTGGAGACGAATCGATGCCATAGACACTTTTGCTGGTTAGTGCTCTTTGCAAGTTATCAGTTGCTGATATTTTACTAGCATTGTAGTTCTGATAAGGCTCCAAAGCAAGGCTTATGACGATGTTACAGGCTTTAATGAATTAACAAAAATCAAAAGAAGTTAAATCCTCATAATCTTTCCATATACACGGTTCTATAATTATTTGTGAACAATTGCAAGCGATCACTTAGTAGGCTTAGCCTGTTATAGTATTGAACACCCCGCATAGAGTGGGCAATTCCGCATACATAATAATAACCAAAATACACAGACAAAAATATCAGTAAAGGAACAAGAAGGAAACACTTTCTAAGAATATGAAAATCACTGACATCTTCAACCATTAAAAGTAAAGAAAGCGCACGCTAGAAAAAATTGCTATGAAATTCATAACGGTTGCAGTTATATCCGGAAAATATCAGCAGAAAACGGAATTGTCCGGGAGCCGCGAAAATCCGCGGCGCGTTTTGCCGAGCGCAACGCTCGTGACAGCCGTCGCTAGGCGACACGTTTAATTGAATGGCTTGCATTTGAACTATGAACGTGGATTACCAGAGAAGAGACAATGCAGATAAGCGCCACTAATGAGCCACAACGCCTGATTGTTATCATCACTCTCATTCGCGGCAAAGTATTGTGTGCCAGGACCCCACCACCCATTTCCTTGACCGTCCGTAGTGCTTGACCAATTATTGTGGCCTGATCAGATAAGCCCAATTAGACCAAGGAGCTATCCTTTTTTAAGGCATCAACGCAGTCCGATTGGGACGGTTGGTAGCGAGAGAGAGAGGTTGTAGGGCATATTAAAAAAAAAAGTTCGGAAGGTGCAACGTAAGAGGTTAGTTTACGAAAGTAGCTCTTGAATGTGCAGTTTTGCCGGATCGTTCTCTGAGAACCTCTAGTCTTAATGGCTCCGGTTTCACGAGACACGAGCCGATGCCGATATTTACTGGCCTTGTACTATTTCGACGATTAACCTTGAGCGGACGTTTTGTGACGTAGCAGGTCAGTAAAACGGTGATGAGGGATTTTGTGTTTTATCAAGACTGTTATTTATATGGGTTTTCAATTTTCTGCCTGGCTAAGATCTTCGTCACTACATGCCATAATTTCAATCGCTTTGAACAGGCCCCGTGTGCTAGTAAATTTGGAGTCGTTTTTTTTAATCCTTAAACATTGTTGTTCGATGCAATAATAATTTGCTCTCCATGGGCAAATGAAGCATTTCTTCTTAAAGTCAGTCGCAACAACCACTCAGGTGATCAAAACTGGCTTTAAACTCGCTGCCTTCTTCGTTGCTTAATTTGCTTTATAAGGAATTCTGATTTCCAGCCAGCAAGTCAATAATTTTGGTTGGAATCTTCGTTTCAGTGTTCAATTTTGAGATAAATTCAAGCTTGTCAATTTGCAGACGAATTATTTAATCGGCCACACGTAATCTCAGCCCTGGAGCTCCCCATTGTTGCATAGCTTTACTTTTAGTTTCCTCTGAGGGCCTGTTATTCGATGTATATCGGACGAGAATGTTGCTGTCCCAATTATTGATTCTATACAACCCGTGGCTGGCGATTTGCCATAAAATTTAATGAAGTACTGCCAGCTGCCATGCTTCGGATAAGATCCTCTTAGAACATAGTCAAGCATCTTCCTTTTTTGCTCTCATTATATTCAGGAAGAAAAACTACATGACAATTCAAGTCTGGGCTTGCAAAATAGAGTTATTATTATTATAAAATAAAATAAAAGATAAAACCTGTACAGAGGATTTTAGGGGGAAAGTACGATTTAATCCGTAAAAAATAGGATGGTGTTTGAGTGGGGTTGCATAGGGGACAGCGCTCTGTAAGCTAAGGTAAAGGAGTTGCAAATAGAGTTATAAATATATGATAAAATAAAATAAAACAAAAAACCTGTCGAGGGAAACGTAAGGTGAACGTAGCACTTACTCTAAAAAAAAAAAGGATAATGTTTGGCGGGATTGCGTAGGAGACAGCACTCTGCGATTTAGGATGATTGGCACAAGAAGAGGCGATACATTGATATATTATGTAATTGAGCTTGTAATCACGCTTTGCCGTAGCTGACCGACAAGACAGATTAGCTATTCTAATGAACCAGATCACAATGATGCGTCTCATGAGACGAGGACAGGACAAGACGTTGATTAAGGGACCGAAACTTATCTTACCAATGCTTGCTACAAATCCACCTACGGATAGCTATACTATCGTGCTCACGAAAAGGCCGTCAGCCTCCTCGGAGAGCCATGCCCAGACTCTTATGTACTATTACGGTTCGGAACAGTTGCAACTTACTTTATGTTGTGTAAAATATATTTGAAATTGTATCTTCGTCAGTTGGGAAATTCTCGTTGACACTAAACATGAACTTAAAAAGTTTGTAGCCACGTTCGTGACGTAACACTCAGCACGCGCGGAGGGAAGTGCTTTTGTTGGAAAATTTGTTGATGGGGGGGGGGGGGCAGGCGAGCTTACATGAATTACCTCCAAACTGGAGTTTTTGACTTGGCGTTACGAGGTATACAAGGATATGCTAACACAGTTAAGTTCTTACTCAAGGCATGCAAGAGCCAAGTGCCTGGAGCGAAAAAGTTATCTATAGCGATGTTTTGCCTACGCTAGTTGCAGTTATTGAATGCGTCGGCCCGGATACTCATGGCTTTTGCTGTCATCCGAACATAGATAACGAAGCTAAGCTAGTTTATTAAGCAGGTAGAAATGTTTTTTTTTCTTCAGCGAGATGGGCTGACTTAAGGGATGTTCGGTATTTGAACAATATTCATGAAAATGGTAAGCGCAGGTCATGTTAGCCTGTTACAACGTAACTTGTTCGGCTAGCTATTCAAACTGAACTCCATGTAGGGTTTAAGCTGGTGGAGTCAATCCTTCCAATTTTCTGAAGCTTGGATGTGCAGCAAGTCGCGCTTAATTTTTCCATTTCGCAACATCGAGCGGCCCTTGGGCAATGTCACAAATGCATTTTATATAAATGTTGACCCTGGAATAAGAACAGCTGCCTGCAAGTAGAGAATACTACCTAATTTTACAATGGACCCTTTTTCTGTACACAGTTGTGTGTTCCTTTACAGTTTCCTTGATTTGCTAAATTTCATCTAATTGAAAATGATCTCCTCTGCATTCTAAAAGAAGTATGAAAGGTATCAATAAAGGGACTTTTGTTTCAATGCTAGATGAGATCTACATTTTATTGCTGTTGTGTTGGTTTAGTCCAAGGCTTTGCCATAGAGGAGGCCGCAACAGGTCACATTCTCATGATAGACTCTTTGGTATCTTATAATGAGGATATAAGTTTACACACTTACTAGCTTAAACAATTCACTTGAACGGATTACAGCAGCTCCTACCACACAACTTATATTTAAGGTTTGGATATTGACGGTTGATGTAAGGCGTCCGATGCAACTACTGTGATTAGTTGTTGTTAAACCTGCAACAGTAGTGGTTGTTGGGCGGTTTTATTTTTAATAATTAAGATTAGCAAAAATATCAGCAGATGTGAAAACAATAAAATTTGTTATATTTAAGTTATTGGGATTCTATTTAATAGAATGCAAATACCGAAGTGTTGCTTGGTATTATATATCATGATTGCATGTAAAACACCTTCTGTATAGCCAAGGGGATTGTTGCTATCATTTACTCCACTAGCAAAAATGGTATATGGTGTTCAAATATTCTGCAAACTTTTGAATGCAGAACTTCTTCTTTTGCGGAAATAAAAGGCCTTTCTGTTGTAAAATTTCAATACTAATCAGTATATTCTGTCAGCCTTCCATTTAAGTTTCACCAACAAATCTTTTGCATAATAATGTCACTTGGTAACACCTGGACTTTTTCACTTTCTATTTTTTATATAGGCATTCTATATTTCTTCTTGGTCCCGAGTAGCATCTATATATGATGTCGTGACTCTACACACCAGTAAAGTCTGAAATGGCAGACGAATAACTTACACCATAACATTAAAATATAATCTGACAAGGCATTAGGCCCGCCCCTTACTTTTAAAGAGGCTATAAAATAATGTACAACCTTGTTATGTAATCCCCTAGGACGTAAAGCACTCTTACCAGTTTAACTAACTGGCTTAGCTTATATTCTCTGCTTTGATAGAAGAAGAGATATTTGACAAGGTTGACACGGCGAGAACACCGGCACCTAACCTTGACAAATATTGCTTCTAGAGCACTTTTTTGCTCACATGCACTTGTTTCTTGCATCTCTTGAGTTGGCACCAATTGTTCTAGGCATTATCCTTGCATATTTTCGAAGACAAAATAACTCTAGTTTATAAAGTGCATGGCGCAGGCTTATTTTTTCATCTTTGTTTTGTTCCGTAGAGAATGAACTTTCCTCTGCACTGCCAGAGGGCCCCTTGAGCTCAAGTACATTGAAAACAGTCATGCGCCCTGATCAATAGACCGGGTTCTTTCCTTATCATAATGATGTCACCCACTTAAGTTTCGCCCATCTACGGGTATCCCATAATCGCTGGCATTGTCCGTGTTCATTGTTGGTTTGCACGAAAGATGCGTGGGAACGTTTTAATTGATAGGGCATCGTATGTTCATCGTACGGGCTGTTGGCAATCTCGGGGAGGGTTGACGCGACAAATTTCTTGAAAGCATTTTCACCTCGGACTTGATTAATGTCACACTTCGCGATTTCAGGGTTCCATCAATCAATCAACCAACTAATCAATTAATCAATCAATCAATCAATCTACCGATCCGTCAATCAAGATATTTCTCGAGTTACATCGTAACCCAAATTCACTCCGACCACCTTCTAGACTATCCCCAAGCTTAATTTACTTCGGAAAGAAATCGTGGGCTTAGAAATATATTAAAAAAAGACGAAGGAACTCGGGCAGGCTTGACGCGACAAATTTTTTAAAAGCATTTTCAGCTCGGACTGTTTAATGTCACTTAGTTATTTCAGGATTCCATCAATCAATCACTCAACCAATCAATAAATCAATCAATCAATCAATCAATCAATATATTTCTCGATTATAAATTGTAACCCAAATTCACTCGGCCCACTTTCTAGACTAACTCCCATCTTAATTCTCTTCGAAAAGAAATCCTGGGCTTACCAGGGCCTGCTGCAGTGCACCATTGATGCCGCTATGCCCTTGCAACAGACGACAAATTATGCAAAAGTTAGCGTTTTAAGCTTTAACAAGTTGCGGATGTCTCTAATTGCGCTTGACGTTACATGCAACACATACCCCACTGTCCAAAGCGAACAAAGGAGATGAAAACCTTTCTTAAACTTACCAAACACAACTTGGTTTTGTGTGAGCACTCAGCTGTGTAGTGTGCGAAAAGAAAGGGATCCTAAATCGGCACACTAACCTGCTAGCTCGCGAAAAGCCATCTCAAAACTATCCATTAGCCACAAACATGAAACCATCGCCTCGTTTCTCGTCAACCCCGAATCGATGAGACACTGAGGTTTCAGAGCACGATACGGCAAGCTTGCATTTCAGTAGAAAGCATTCGCTCAAAATTCATCTCATCACAAAGTATCGTAAGCGCGAAAGTTCATTCTAGGTTGCATTTGCTGCGTCAAAACGGTGCCTTAAGCTTGCTTCAAACGTCGCACTTCTGCCGCGTCGAATGTAATTACATTAAATTCGACTGAAGCTCGGCAAGCTCTGCCGAGCTGGATTTAATTGCCGCACGTAATTAAAGCTTGCTTCAAACGTCGCACTCTGCCGCGTCGAACTAAAATCATTTAATTCGACGCGGCAGAAGTGCTACGTTTGAACGAAGCATAACTAACCAAACCAATGCCGTGAGAACTAACACAACCCTCTTGACTCTACCGTCACTAAACCTCTCCTTGAGCTCTTAACCGCATTGTCTAATTGCGATGCGATTATCTGATCAGGACCGAAGCCAGGAGGCGGCCATTCTCTGTAAGCGGCATGCTTTTAACTTTGAGATTACAAGCCTCGCTGGCATAGCCAACAGCGTCTCTATTGTCAATGACGTAACGAAGGTCGTCCAAACGTCATGCAGGTCAACCAAGCCGCTGCCGAGCGGCAGCTAGCCGCGCTGCCCGGCGCATTCCGAATTCATCGGATATATTCCGAATACAACTGCAACGGTGTTTGAATGTGATTTGATACTCAGAATATAGACAAGAACACAAAGCACAAAATTAAGGCCAAAAAATGAGAGGCATGATCCAAATTACGTAAATGTTGTTTTATAAGATTAAAGTTAAGGGAAGCAGAGGTAATAATTATAGAGAAAAAAGGGAATTATCAGTAAAGATCAGATATCTTTTGCAAAAAAATCTGCAACCACATTGTAATTGCAATTGCCTAAGTTAGAAAATTTTATGGCAGACAGCAAGCAGCGCATAACTCCACCAGTTAGCTACTAGCGACTGCCGGTCCCAAGCCCGGATAAAAGAGGAGTGTTTGTGTCCTCTAGGAAAGGCCTGTAAAAACGCCGCTGAACCTGCATGGCTAACTGGCCAAAAAGCACCAACAGTGGCGAAATACCCTAATTGTTACTAGGGAAAAAAAGGAGAAGAAGCAGCTCATAGGTGGGAAGCAAGTGTGATGGTTTTGCAATCATAGAATTTGCAGTTTGTACGAAAGTGCGGCAATTTTACTACAAAATCATTGCATTTTGTAATATTGGCAGTACAATCTAGCAATGGGTTTTACCACGTACTTGCTGACTATTTAAAGCCCATGAGACTAGATAAATTAAGAAGAAATAAGGTTATGTCGACTCGCTTTAAAATTGACAGGACAGGTCATGAAAAAAAAATCGATTGACCACAACTAGGTTAGAGTATACCTTACTTACATTAGAATCGGAAGTGTGCCACGGCGAACCTTTGGTTGCCAGAGCGTCGAGGCTGCAGAACACGCCTCGTAGCCTTGGCAACCATCACTTCCTCGTCTTTCATTTAGAAGATAACTTTGCCATCCAATTGAGCTACAAAACACAATATTTTCTCCAATATAAACGCAATAAACCATCCTTCTGATCCTATCCATCTACAAATGCAAGAAGCCAAAAATCAACGTCTCTCTAGCACCCCGCTACTGCCAGCAAATGGCTGCAGAGCCTCCCTTCCATTCAAAGTTTCGTCAGGAAAACGAGACTCGCGTACACCGCCTGCGGATCTGCGGACATTTGCGGACGTTTCCAAATTCTCCCGATATTTTCCAAAAATAACGGATACCGTGTTCGATATAAGTTTTAGCCGCACGGTGTGCGATGATGATATGAAGAAGTAGATTCTACTTGTTCGGAACAATTTTACCTGACGTGAACAACAAGTCTGGTTGTTGTATACGTATTGCGCTACCACGCTACCTTGGGCTTCAGGATATTTTGGCTGCTGTTAGGAACATGATGCGTTTCATTGTATGTCACGTCATGTTTCTTAACCTTGTTGTCGCTTCTTTAAATAGAGGCTTTGCTTTAAGAAGATATTTTTATCTTTTTGCGTTTGAAATTAATTTAAAAGCATGAACTTAAGAAAATAGGTTCAGCTGTTTCAGTTTGAGACTTTTAAACAGCTTATTGTTTCTAGGCAGAAATATCTTTCCGAAACATTTTTGGAGTGGTTTTGAAAATTTCTGATTTTTTCCTGTTCGGGTGGGTTACTTATACCGTAATATTACCCAGAAAGATTTGGCATGATTACCAACAGCAGCAATCAGCACAGACTTTAAAGTTTTCTGCTAAACTGGTACGTTGTTTCTTGCCGGGCAATTGTCGGATACATGTAATCACTGTCAAAGATTTAAGTCCAAAGGTTTATATCCAATATATCAATCAATATATTGGCAGTAATATTTTTGTAATATGTTTTTTTTTAGGTTCAGTTATTATGACCTGTTAATTTATCAATTGAATGAAACATTTTATAGATAAATTTTATAGGAAATGGACTCGGGTTCTTGTAAAGAACTCCTGTTTGCTTACAAATCATTTGCTATTCCGTATGGATTGAGGTATGATAGAAATCAGGTTCAAATAGCATGTCTCGTGATTTATTACTAAGGTTGAACTACTTGAAACATGAGGTTGTTGCCACACAGTTGATACTTCGTTTTTATAACAACTGTAGCTGTTGCGTTGAGAATTAAGAGAATTATTTGGTTACTGTACCATGTACTGCTGTGACATGATAATCGTTCTATGCATGAGCCTTGCTCACTCCACCGACATTTGGCTGGGTTTTTGAGCTTATCAAAGGGTCTTCAATTTTTTATGAAGGAGGCAAAGTTGCAAGCTCTAATAATGTAATCAGTACTCACTGGTCAATTTAAGTGCCATAGCCTAATAATAAGATGTAGCTATTATTACAGTTGAAAACAAAACTGAAATCCTAATTAGAACTTTAAGAAGCTTTTTGTAATTGAGAGGAAAACGTCAGTAGAGGTTTTGATGGAATCACTATGAATTTCAAGAAAAAAGTGCTTTTCTTCAATTTCCTGCTGTAGAACCCTGACTTGCAGAAAAGTAGACATCGCTTCTGAGCATTAGAACTTTGAGCAAGGTTGTATGATGGTCATTTTTATTCATTGTTGTATCTAGCTGCCATTGCATTTGCTTAATGAGAATTATAAGTTACGGATAGGCAGCAAAAATTTTGTTTTAAAAACTGTTTCTTACATAATTCAATGGAGGCAACTTTCAAGTGGCATTTGTTTTGATGTTGCTACATGTCCTTAGTTTTCTTATGTGAAGGTTTTGTTCTCTATTGTAAAATTGCATATGCATTGCTTCTGGACATTGTAGATAAACGTAAGTATATATAATGTACTATTTTATATGAAATTGTATTATATTAGGCAAGAAATGAGGACCCTTGATGGGTAAATCTTCAAGGCAAGGAATGAAGCTAATAATTTTTGTGATGTTTCCGTCCTTTCTTGGACCACCTTAAGGCAACACGAACATAAATACAGATAAAAACACACACACACACAAAAGCGAAAACAAGCAGAGCACACATCGCCAGCGTCACATCTTCGAAGTCGAGTTAAAGCAGCTTCATTGTAATTGAGTCTGACTGTACGTAAAGTGAGTTGGCGAATTTATAGTGTGCAATGATGAAGCTCTCAATTAGCAGACACTTCCATTTGGAGCAACACCTGCCCAAGGTTGGGAAGCAGGCGTTAAGATCGAAATTGATCGGCAATTGATGAGTAGCCAAGGGGTGACCAATTGAGCTCGACTGCTGCTTGTGTTCCTCGATGCGTTGGTGCAGGTGGTGGGTTGTCATGCCGATATAGCCAGCGTCGCTCTGGCCACATTGAAATTTGTAAACATTGCATTGTTGACTCGCAATCTTTGGCTTCGCTTCCTTCGGTCTGAAGCTTTCGCCAATTTTTCTGCTCCTGAATATTGGGTGAATCGGTGCCCGTACTTTACATGCCAGGTCATTTAGGCGGTGCTTTATGTTGCGTGCATTCTTACATCCTGATAAGGACTAATGAATCGGTCTCATCAGCAAAGCTGTCATCCAAGTTCAGACGCGATTAAGTTGAAACTGTTCCAGCTCGACTTCGAAGATGTGACTCTGGCAATTTGTGAATTTGTGCTCTGCTTGTTTTTGTTTTTTTTTTTGTTTTTTTTTGTATTCTTGTTCTTTTAGTCTGAAGATGGTCCAAGAAAGTATCAAAACGTCACAAAAATTATCAGCTTTATTTTTTGCCTTGTATTAAATTAAATTGTATTATGTTATTCTTTTATAATGTGTTGCATTATTGTTATATGTCTTATGCTTGGGGCTGGACTTCTAACATACATTATTTTTCCTTTTGCGACTTAAGTCACCCCTCTTCCAAAAGTTTTGATTTTTTTCTCTCAAAGTTTGCCACATGTATCCTGTGTGGATATGGCACTTGATACGATTCAGTCAGATGGCATCCAAGCAACCTAATTGCATGCTTCCTTTGCTAGGTTTTGCTCCCTAGAATATATCCAGCAATGTATTTGCTTGTTTGGTTGTATTGTTTGCGTTTTTGCTTTGCTTTTGGTAAACTTGATTTTCATGAAATAGATTGCCATGCTTGTAAGAATGTTAAAGGCAAGTATCTGCGGATGGGACTTCTGCGTTAATTTTTGGTTATGCCATAAGTTAAAATGTGATTGACTCGCATTTCTGCAGTGACAAAACAGTATTTGCTTATCGAAATAGCGTGTGAATATTCATGGTACTGCGTCATCTTATTTCACATATCTTACTCATGGGCGTCATGATGCATTTATACTTAATTCGTCATTCAAGGTAGATTTGATCTCGAGTTCTCCAGCTTTGTGGAATGGCTGAGAAATTAAGTCTGGCCAATCCTGTTTTTGCAAGTTTCGTTCTCTACGCAACTGTCCTCATTTTAAAGCTGTTCGCAATGTCTCTTTTGACTACCCTGAACCGTGTTACGCGTGGAGTCTTCGCATCGCCAGAAGATTACAAGGCCTTCAAAGGGGATCA
>QQSS02196423.1:0-12568 GCA_003687565.2 Craspedacusta sowerbii
TCGATCAATCAATCAATCAATCAATCAATCAATCAATCAATCAATCAATCAATCAATCAATCAATCAATCAATCAATTACTCAATCAATCAATCAATCAATCAAACGAACAATCTTGATTGATTTGATTGATTTGAATACAATGCAACATAAACAAAAGGCAAAATTCTAGCTGAACAAGAAAAGGTGCACGACACATGTTTGCATCAAAACAATCGCGGTGAAAGTGTGCGTGTGTACAAAAATAAAAGCTTTGAATCATGACCCAAAAAATTTTAATCGTCTGAGTATAATTAATCAATGACCAGTTGGCAATTCAACGATAATTGACACTCATTGAACCGACCAAAATTAAAATTGCTACCAAGAACGGACTGAAATATTGAGATGCAATTTAAAAAGTTCGATATTACCTTCTACATTGCGTCAATTTAAGATCAAACTTTTGCTTTCCTGAGCATGCGAGTGCTCTCGACCAGTCCTAGAGCAAACTCAGTTCTTCCTGAGTAACACCTGTTCTCAGCTTTCTAAATCCAAATTAGTCAAATTAGAAAATGTTGATTAAGATCCGCTTTGCTGGCATGTCCAATCTCTCTCACTCTCTGCTCTTTTGCAATCTCCCTTTCTTCATATCCGCCTCTCATCTCCTTCTCCGTTGCTTCATGTCTCTCTCTCTCTCTCTCTGTCTCTCTAGACGTACAAGATTGCGGATTTTCATACCAAAACATCTTCCACGGACAGAACGAAACAATGGCTTACTATTTTACTACAAGCACAGAAATATTTCTGTTGCGTTCTGTCCGGGCAGGAATTTACCGATTCGAATTTTGCCTGCATTTCTGCGTTTCCCATCGAGCATTTAGCATTTGAGATTTCAGAGGAATGAGATTTCTGGTACTGGTGGTAGTGCAGCGCTGGACAGTAAAAGACAGCCAGCAAGATTCGAGCTAGTGCAGATCGCGCAGGAGCTAAGGCTACCATCACATCAGAAATGACGTAGAGAACATGTTATAAGCTCCGACCTACAGAGCATGTCTTTCTCCAACAAATGCATTTGTTACCGTAAATGCATTTATACCAAACTGCATTTCAACTATGGAGTTGATAACTTATGCAACTTGCATTGAGGAGAGAGAAAAAAAGGTGCTATTGCTATCGGGTTGTAACTGATTCATTATACCGATTCACGAAACTTATTCATTAAACAATTTTATGCGGCTGCATATACAAGCACCCTAGTCTCTCACCTGAAATTTTTTTAAAGAATTGTTTTCTTAAAATTCTTCAGATTGTTAGCAGAGAGGACAAATTTGTTGTGATTATGATTTTCATATAGACTTGCTTGCTTATGATAAGTCTGTGGCGTCAAACGACTTTTATAATATGGCCTGCGCTTATGGTTTGCAACCGTTAATACTGCAGCCCACTCTTGTTACTCTGTGTTTGCAAACTCTTAAAGACGACATCTTTACAAATAATGCTACTTACAATTCAGTTAGTGGCAACTTAACATGCTCGATCTCGGACCACTTCGCTAAATCATAATTTTTACCGAATACACTCGAAAGAAAATAATGAAGCGAAACAAGCTCATTTATGGTCGCTCATATAAAACATTTAATGCGAGCGAATTCCAAAAAGATCATAAATTCGTACATAAATTTGACATCGTACATAAATTGGACATTTCACACTGTTTGGAAATGAACAGGATCCAGAAATCCTTACAAACATTATTAGAGAGTAGGTCAATGACATCTTAAATGTTATGGCCCCTTTCAGAAGACTTACTAAAAAGGAACTAAGCACACAAGCAAAAGATAATTTACTAAACGATTACATCAAAGAAACAGATCTACAAGCACGAACAGAAGCGAATGTTAAAGACAAGAAGCAACGCAACGAAGTAGTTGGCATGATGAAATGAAGTAAACGTTTGTACTACTCAAATTATTTTCTGCGAAATAAACACAACACAAGGAAAACATGGGACGGGATACCGTCTATTCTCAAACAAAACAGAAAGTCTAAGTTTCGTCCAGCTTTGGGTGTAGAGAAGAATGGCCGAGTAGCAAAGGCGCCCATTAATATTGCTTCTTCTTTTAATAGTTACTTTTCCTGAATAAGGAAATCTCTCGACGCAAGCATCCCCAACTCACGAAATAATTTTATGACACACATGCCCCCACGCGAAGCACAAAGCATGTTTTTAAAACCAACGGAGACCAACGAAGAAATCGAACTAATAAATACTTTAAGTGCCTCAAAAGTTTGTGGGCCCTTCAGCGTTCCGACAAACCTCTTGAAAATTTCCTCGTCAATTCTGGCGGCCCCTATATCACATATGATCAATCAGTCGATTAGTCAAGGTGTTTTTCCCAGTATCTTTAAAGTGTCGAAAATAATTCTAATAGACAAGTCTGGTACCACTGAGTTATGCAATGATTATCGCCCCATTTCCCTTCTTTCAAATATAACTCAAATTATTGAAAGGCTATGCACAAAAGACTATATGAATATTTAGAAAAAATCGACATCACTTACAAACTGCAATTCGGATGTCGTAAGCATCATTCAACCAATCATGCACTTGTCAAGTTAATTACATGTGTTAGAGAGATTTTAGACAACGGCGAGTATGCATGTGGCGTATTCTTAGATTTACAAAAAGCTTTAGATACGGTAAATCGAAATATTCTCTTAGAAAAACTTGCTGTTTATGGCATTCGAGGTGTTTGCCACAAATGGTTTATTTCGTACCTGCAAGGCCGAAAACAAATCTTCACTATCGACAATGAGAACTCCGAGGTACTTGATATATCCATTGGTGTCCCATAAGGTTCAATGTTAGGCCCACTACTTTTTTTGATGCACATAAACGATTTGAGATTTAACATTTCGTCTAGCGTCGCCCAGATGATACTACAATACTAAATAGCAGTCACTCGATTCAAAGAATTAAGGTTAGTTTATCACATGACTACTTAAGTATATCAATCGCTAACATATGAGATTGGCTTTGCGCAAATAGACTATCTTTAAATGCGAGTAAGACAGAATTTATACTGTTCCAACCTAAAAGCAAACCATCCAAAACGAAACTGATGCTAAAAACTAACAATAAAATTATATATCTTTCTAACAAAATAAGGTATCTTGGAGTCATCTTAGATTCGCGGCTGGCATGGCGAGACCACCTCACTGAGCCCTCCAGAAAACTGTCAAGAGCAAATGGTCTTCTTTCAAGAATACGCCACTACGTCGATGCCCGCACTCGAACATCACTCTATTATCGCTTGTTTCACTCCCATTTGGTTATGGCTTTCTTACCTGGGGTTCAGCCCGGAAAAGCGAGTTAAACCGAATTGTGAAACTGCAAAATCAAGCCCTCAGAATAATGACTGAAGGAAATCTCAATTGCGTGCTGGCGCAGTGAAGTTCCTCACAGATGTTGGGTATTTAAATGTAAAACCTTTGTAGTTTGTGGCCGCGAATCTTCGTATTGTGTCGCGGAGCCTTTGATATGTCACGGGAATTGCTTGGTGATTTATAGTGATCTGTGTATTGAAGTTTTGGGGTGTTGTAGTTTGGAAGTCAGTCTCCGTGAAGTGTCCATGATGTTAAGATCAGCGCAGGCGGTTTAGACAGTTTCATGCAAGCACTGGTAAAGATCTGTTGAGCCACGTTCCACCCAGGAGTTGGATTAGTATTCTGTGTTTCCCTGTTTGAGCGTGTCGATTGAGAGCTTGTGCTTTAAATGAGATGAATTCGAAACCGATGTTTATGCCGCGAATTAGACAGACTTTGTAGGGCCGACGAGATATATATCGATAGAGTAAGCCCTGCAAGTTCGATGCACCCGAGCGGAGAACTCACCTTAGACTTACTGTCATCTATCGTACTGCTGCAGTTTTGTGTTTTCGGTTTTTTGAAGAACGCTGGCATCTGAAATATTGTATCTTTAATCATTGTGCTTGGGCTCATTATTAAATTACAGTCCTATTTCATATAACCAACAAGATAAGTGTTTCCGTAGTTAACCGTGCGCGAAACATTTGAATAGATTAGCAGCAATGACTTTCTCCGATTATAGAGAGCCGACTTCCGCATGGTTTGCACAACTAGGTATACTAAAACTCCATGAAGTAATAGTACTGAACTTACGACTTTTTATGTACGACTGGCATAATAGCAAGACACCAGCAGCATTGACCAACTTTTTCCAAATATCTACTACAACCGCAAATAATCGAATGGGTACTTCACATAAGCTTGCTCTGCCGAACCGTAGAACTGAGATGTATGGTAGTGCAAGCATCAAATGCAGAGGTACCTTCGACTATGACAAGCTTATTGACCTTAATATTAATGTAAATAAATCAAACTTCTCTAAGGCTTTAAACTTAACATAAACTTCTACATGAAAGCCTTATTAACGGCTGCATATGTCTGCGTCCTAATTAGTGAATATAGAGATACTTTTCGAGAGAATTAACGCAGTAACGTAGGTGATTTGATTTCGACTTCTAGTTTTTGGACTGCATAGAACACCTTACGTGAATTCGATCTATCTTGTTCTGGCTTTGTGCCTGAATGTTCTTGCAAAGTTTTGCTAATAGTTTTTTATTGTATTATTTATTTAACGTTTGTTATTAGCTTTATACGTGTTCCCGATTCGAACAAAAGTGTGAGTGAACAATCGCGCAGATCTTATACCTAGTGACGCTTCGAAAAAGTCAGGTTACACGTCGCGCGCCTATATTAACAGCCGGGGAAAGGTAACACGACTAGATACCAGGACAGAGCTTTCCCAAATAAATATATCTCTTCTAATAACCAACGTAAATAGCTGGAGCACTTCCCTTTAGTGTCAAAGTTTCCCAAAAAAAGTAAGTAGTCCGATGTACTGCGAATCCGCACTCTGTTTTCCCCGACTGCCTCTCTCCAACTCCTTCTCACCGACTATTTCGCTCCGACTCCTCCGAATACTGAAAATTCTAACCTTCACATGCATTACACCACCAAGACCACCTACGGACCAATTGGACGTTTAGTTCGTAAATACTTCCGAAGTGCGTCTTGTTGGCATTGTCAAAGGAACTTCGTGTATGGTGATCCGCCAATCGGATTGTTTTCATAGTTGAAACTCGTCACCTAGGGCGGATTTCTGGCACTACGTGCGTGTTTACGTAAAGTAGTCGCTTGAGTTACTACTATTTTTCGATTGACTGAGCAGTGCTTGATTTACAAACACTTGACCTTGCAACCTGGTATATGGCTTCCATCCCCGAACTTTGTTGTATTCCACCCTTCTTTCCAGGGTTGGACTTTCCTTGCCTTTTCCGATTTTATTCACTTTCTGACATACTCCGCAAGACGCATTCCACTTGATTTTTTACCGACTTAATAGTCTTCACGTGAATTCCCTATTGTAAGCATATTTATGTAAGCAGTTTCGGAAAGATTTGAAATTTTCCTCTTACCTTTTCTCCTTGGTGTTGGTTTTGTAAGGTTTTTGGTCGTCTTAAGGTTGCTTAAAGTTTCCTTTGTTTTCGCTTTTCCCTGTTAATGTTATGGTGACGGTTGCTTTGAGGTGGCGTCTTCAATCTGGTTAGCCTTGGCTAGGAGAACGCCTCATTCTCATACAGCAAACATTTGAAAGTCATTTATATATTGACAGGTTTTATTTGCATTTACTGAGAAAATACATCTTGTGTCTTGAGTCATGAATTGCTTCCAAACAAGACACATAAGCGAAATTGGAATTAGGGTATCTTCAATCGCCTTTTGTCACGCTTGACCTCACTCTCGGAGCTTAGCTTAAGAACCCATCAAAGAAGCGAGAAAATTTCACATTTTAATATTGCTCTTTTGAAGCACATTCTTGTCAGTTCACCTCGCAGGTAAAAAAAAAACAATCGAGGAGAAGAATAAGCAGGTAGATAAATTTTCATATTTTCTATTAAGTCCACGATGAGATTATCGCAGAAGGTTTCCAATCGAACATCGAGCAAGTACCAGCCATAGTCGGTGGTCCAACATGTCCAGTTCGTCAACAGAAAAGGATCTTCGACGTTGCACGTTGACGGCAGATGATAACTCGTCACCATAAGGTGTTTGCGAAACAGCGGTTTTTCCGCCCAGAAACGTGCCCGGTTCTCATCCATGCTTGCCGTCATTCGAAGTAGAGTCATGTCGTGCTTCTCTTGACGGATCTGCGTAGTGCAGCGTCGTGCCCCATCCCATATCAGTGCCTTATCGCCTGGTAGAAACGATGGGTGGGGAACTGTCACCTGTCCAGTGGTTGTGTAGTTACCTCCGTAACTAGATGGAACTTGCGGCAAGCATGCATTTCGCAAATTTATAGGAACTTCGACAAGGATCTCCTTATCTTCCATGGGAGACCTCTTCGGCAGTATCTCAGAGAGATGCGTAGCACACAAGTAGGTAAAAAGACCAGTTAAGGTTGCGTTATTTTGCCGGCAAACGTCGAGAAGTTTACTCAGCTCTTCCGCCGAAAACTGTCTATGGTGACTTCTAGCTTCTGCTCGTTGAGGGACAGGCCCAAACACGCCTATGTCGTAGCTTAGAGCCGGATTTTGGTCGGCAGGAAACAGGTGCCGAGTCATCTCAGCAACTGCCGGAAAAACAGGGTAGGATTGACAAGCTTCAGTGACCCAATTAGACTTGCAAACTTTGTTAAGATTCTGGAGAACGTCTCTACCGTGGGATAAGAGCCCCACTCCATCAGAAATAAAAGGAACATTCATCAACGCCAAGACGTTCTTGAAGCCATTTTCTTCTTTTACCTCGGGAAATAAAATATAATTCTGCAGCGGGCCTTCGCTAAGGTCTCCCAAGTGCTTTAAATAAACCTTTTGTACCTCAGCTTTACCTTCTTCGGTATTTGGGTCAACATCGAGCACGGTTAACTGCGGTTCACGCATTGCCTCGTCAAAATAGTATTTTGAAGGTGAAATTCCGTCCTCCTTTACACAAGCACGAAACATGGGGTATATCCGACACGTCGCATTAATGGCCGTTTTCAGATGGTGCTTGTTGAGGGAAAACTTGGACTGTATGTCCATATAAGCGAAATACATTGCGCCGAACATCTTAACGTTCATTAATTCCTCTAACTCTATACCGACAAGCCATCTACGAGGGTAGCTGCTCCACGGCCTTGTCGTGACAGTACTACCACCAATACCTTGGGTAAAGAAAACCTATTTCCAGCAACGTCTGGTGGAATACTACGAGTAAGTTATTCAAAGAACATATGCACATAATTGATTAGGATCACAGAGAATGCATGCAATTAAGGGAATGAATCTTGCAGTTACACGCGAAAGTAACAACAGTTTGTTGCATATCGCTACAGCGACCTAAACCATACTGATGTTCGCACGAGGACTCAATCAGACTGGGGTTTCAAAATAAGATTCTTATTCGTACTGGAGAACTTACCTCTCAGGCTTAGCGCGAACAGCTTTCTCTTCGCAATCGAGATCATGTCGTTTAAGGCAATTGAGCGAATACAATCGTCGTCGAACTCAGGTCAGCAACGCTAATTAAGACATGTACACATGACAACAATTATTGAACACTCCGATCAAGATAATAACTCATCGAGTACAGGAAAGCGGCAAAAGTATACAGAGGCCTGTCGGAAAATCCTGAAAACCGAAATTCAGCTAATCTTAAAGCGGGGAATATAGCGAGGAATGCAGCAAAGAAGGGCTTGGGTTAAGCAAGGTTACAACAACCTGGCAAAAAATGAGATCACACCGTAATGTGTCCTCGAAGAAGAAAAGGCAAAAACGCAACGCAGTGCAATATCAACTCACGCGAAATCGCCGAAGGTCGACACAGTACATGGCACCCAACACGTTGGCGAGTACGGTGGGCTAGAGCTCGCCCGTGCATATGAATTAGTTTAACGTCATCCATGGCTTTTACTGTACCATGCGGACCTGCCACATAGGCGAGACTAATTTTTCTCGAGAGAGCCAGTTAGGACCCATGTTGGGTAGTCCTGAGCGACATGGGATGCCAATTAATGTACCCGCACAGTGGTACTTATTCTAACGACCACGGAGGGATGTAAGGCTAAGTGAACCTACAAAACAACTTGCCCCGGCATTGACTCGAACCCGCAACCTTAAGATTCCGGGCTCGCGCCCTTCCAACTGAGCTACCCGTCCGTCCAGCACCATCCAGCACCCACGACGACGCACAATCCTCGTCGGTGACCTGGAGTGCCTACGACCTTAAGTTAAGTCAGGAAGTTATGCTATTAAAAAACGAAAGAATACTTGAGCTTTGCGAAAGGCAAGGGTTAAAAGGATGCCCAGGTCTTGAGACAAAGAAATTTCGACTGGTTTCGTGAAGTCTACATTACCACCCAGTCATAGGCTAACACTACACTATGTCGGAAACAATACCAGGAAAAACTGCGAGCCAGCAAATAAGCTTTTGAGGTCGAATTAAACTGTGAAAATACTACAGACCTGCATAAACAAGTAGGTAAGGCAAGACACAGTCCAAACGAAAAAGAGAAGGATTTTTTCTAATGGCTCTCGCATTAAGGCAGGAGCTAATTTAATTGCCCGGGGGTACCTGTTGCCGATGTGTCCCAAAGTCTCTTACTCAACGCTTTAAGGTTGACACTGATCACCCGAGTCAGAACATTTGATCTTTAGTGCGAGACTCACTATCAGACGAATCGATAACGGGGAAATGCTGATTAGGGATGCTTTAAAAGCAAATCCGAGAAACAGAAAGGCCGGCGAAGACTGAACACGTTTCATCGAAATTCGGAGTCCACGTCAAGCTTAGGTTTTTCAGTAATACACGTGGCGGGAGCTAAGGTATTGACGGACCTTAGTAAACAACTAGCTGAACTATAAGTGGATGTGCAAGACGTACGGTCTGATAAGCCTAGGGCCCCATTTGGACGCACATTTACCGGTCGAAAATGCCACGCGTGCGCATTGAATAAGATCTCCTCGTATGCGCATTCCTTCGGAGGTTGACATTTCCTTTGAATTCAAACTAATGTTGTGATATCCGAAACGCACACGTGTAACAACGGAAAGGCCATGAAACTTAACGGGTTCCGGTTCAAAGTCCTTACCATCTTTAAACTACCCACGGTTATTCCTCGTTTCGAAGTCTTAACCCACAACGCCGTTCTGTAAGCCCGCGCAAACGGTTCCGGTGCAGCCTGCTTATCGTGCGGCATGTCATTAACTCCTGGCTACTCGTACTGAACATCCATTAACTGGCTCCCAAACCAGCCCACTGCTGTTGGTGCTAGGCAAATGTTTTGGTTCGCTAAAGTAAACAACTTCGGTCTCTTTCTGGCATCGTCCGGCAACTCAATGTCACCGTGCCGAAAGGACTTGAACATTTTGCGTTTCAACATTTTGGTGCAAGTAATCAGGGAACAGAATGGCATCGCTATTTGCTATCTTGAAGAACTGGAGGAACCAATCACAGAATGCAGAACCTCTCATAGAAGAAGCCAAGACACTTTTTACCCATGCTGCCGCAGAACGCAGCGGCATGGAGCATCATAAGCCAGCAATCCTGGTCAAGCCCGAAGCTCTCACAACACTCGCCCAACAGATCTGCCCACTTTCGATGAAGACGACGTAGCACAAGACAAATTCGTAGCGGAATCAGACTCACTTCTGCTCATCAAAACAGTCTGTGGCCGCATGCGCCAGCTCCGCATAAAGATGACTCAGGATAAAGGCACGACAGATATTACTTTCCTTGAGTAACCTGTGCATAGCACAGTCTGGAAGTGGAAACACAAACTGGAAGTAGCCTAAAATAGCTCATGCGGGCGATTTCCATGCCCGGAATAGCAACCTTAATTAGGTAAGGGCATCCTTGTTGAGACGAATCATCGGGGGGGGGGGGTGGTTTGGGCTACAGGGAGTGTGCTCGAATGCCACGGGGGTTTAAATTGCAGTTTAATGGTGAACTTTGTGGCCCGATATGACCGTTCGGAAAACGTTTCGCCATCATGGGCCTGGGTGGGCATGAACTTGCCGTCAGCATGTGAGCGCACGAGACTCCTTGGAGGGAGGTCTGCTCAGGCAATGCAGGATTTAATTGAGAACTCGGCTGTTCGTTTGCAACTAGTTGTAGCGTAGTAGTTTATGATGCCCTTGAACCATGGTTTCATTTATTTTTGCGTGGAAAGTAGAGAAAGCCACGCAAAAATAAAAGAAACCACTCTCAATGATGGCATTCTAAATTCTCTCTTTGCCTGGAGAGGAAACGAAGGTAAGTTTTGATACATGCATGAAACAATTATGTTAATCCGATATGCGTATGTATACGCAACGAACACATGCTTCCAAGGCATTCAAAGTTCCTAACCTGCTGCCACGCACAAATGCAGCTAAGAAATTTTCTCTGTAAGAAAACTTAATAGCAACAAAAACTGCTCTGCTTATCTTAGAAACTCAGTGACAAAATCTTAATTTCTTACACTGTGTACTTAATGTAAAGCTCCATCAAGGCTCATTTGAATTAAATTCAAAACTGAAGCCCATATAGAAAGTGTTCACATGTACAAGCATTAATTGCATACCAATACCTGCACTGTCAAAACCAGGCAAAATGCTTTTAGAAGTGTTTGACTCCTTATCTACAATTTTTATAAATGCAAGCACAAGCATCACCAAAGCACAGTTTGGCTTAAGAAAATGTTACTCATGTTATCGTGCTAACTGAATGAATCGGAGCAGCCTTTGATGGTACTAACATTGCTTGTGTCTGGTCCAAAAAGTAGCGAGGCAATTCAGTCGCGCCTCTCACAAGAAGTATTATCTGGTATTGCCAGGCTGGGGCTTGAAAATTCATTCCAAGACAATCATTAGACAATGATTATTTTTGCAAACTCCATGAACATTCATTTCATACATATGCTATTCAATGACCTTTCAATATGCTTTGTTTGTATTCATACGGAATTTCACACCTGGAGCCATCACTAAGATGTGTACACTAACATGGACCACATCGTGGGAAAAAATGAATAATGTAGCAACATACCCTGTCACACAGTTACTGTTTGGCATCCACGGGTCTGACTGATGTTTAAGAAACCAAGAGGTCCGTATCAGCTGCGAATAAACTCCATGCGTGCTATAGTCTTGTAGTTAAAAGGAACGGCAAATCATACAGGACATACCCATATTGAGGCCAGAAAGTTCTACCTCTCAAGACCTTTACTAGCCATTATTCTTGGTCACCTTCGTTTACGCACCTAAAATATATTCTGATTTGTCAGACTGATGTTTTTCTTAGAATATTAGCTTCGCATGGCAAAACCAAGGCAATTTATAGTTATGGAGAATTGATCAGATACTGAATTTGTCAGACCAAACTTCTGGATAGCGTTACAACTGTCATTAGGACAAATCTGCTCTGGGCAGCATTCAGTTCTTCCCTATATCTACCACAACCACCAGCAATAAGGGTGTTGAACCTGTAAAGCTGCTACATCACAGATCGGCACATGCACATGATGCTATATTTAATTCTGGTCGCGCCCATGTTTACTCCTTGATGTCACCCAACATGCAGCATTACCAAATGTTTCTATTATTGCTTGCATTGTGCCTAGGCGTATTAATTTAAAATTTAGAGAAATTGGAATTGAATTAAGGATCAACATTTTTAGAGTTCCTTGCGTGCAATCGTTAACACATCACTTCATTTGGGGGCTGAAAAAAAGATAATCCGTAAGCTACTTCCTTACTCTGCATTACATGAGACTTGCGAGCAACAAAAGAATAAATTAGCAGCTTGGGTTATCAAAGAGACTTGCAATTTTAAGCTGAGTGGCATTATGTTGTAACGTTATTTGTCATAAATTATGATGGAAATTTAGAGAAAATATGGCTTAGCACATGAAACGAAGTTAAATGAAACCGGGGACAATTTTATTGTTTTAAACTACTTAAAGTTCTACCACTTACAAAGTGTCTATTGTGTAATTCGATTTTTCTTTGTTTTGACATTGGAAATCTATCAAATCAAAACATTTTTGGCTTTCATGAGGTTAAGGTCTGCTGCTTCATGAGCGTTCGCTGATGTCTTAGAAGTAAGAGTACAAACGCAATCTTTTTGTCGATTGGCAAGTACAACATCGACTGGGTAAGTCCAACAAATATTCACTACATCTGTTCTTACCTTTAACATCTTAAGTCCTAACAAAATCATAGATCGCAGCATCGCAACATACATCCTTCGCTTTGCACGTATCTCAAGAACAGAGTTTCTAACGGAAACTTCATCCCGAGCACGAGCTTTCCAATACCGATCTACTACAATCTTTATGACTATCATCATTAAACTTGCAGCAAATGTTCTTGACGGTCCTAATGATAGCCTAGCCCAGAGAATATTTCCACACCGCGCTAAGAAGGCACCGGTAGCTCCTCTCCACAAAGGAGGGGGGGGGGGGGGGGGCCGCCCCCCGGGCAAAAAACTACACGTGCATGTCTATAACTTTAAATAAATTTTTCAATTTTTTTGAAAATCCA
>QQSS02196445.1:2500-12567 GCA_003687565.2 Craspedacusta sowerbii
TAATTTTTTTTTAACGACCAATTTCTAGAAATTATGGCAGTGCCATCCGATAAGTGTTATGCTTGTCCAGTGGAAAGGCTCTTTTGAAAGTCATTGATTTATATATAGAATAATACAGGTTCTAGAGTGGACTCTTGTGGAAGCCTAACTTCCATTATACACAATTTTAAATTAACATTTCTTATTGTTACGCATTGCTTTCTCTCGTTAAGATAAGACTCAAACCAGTTTATGGCGGTTCCACGAACTCCATATATTTCAAGCTTATTTAATAGCATATCTTCGTTAACTGTATCGAACACCCTTTGTAGGTCGAGGAATAATCTATAAGCATATTCACCGCTTTCAAATATGTCTGGTATATTACTAACCAAATTGATTAGAGCATGTTCAGCTGGGTGCATTATGCGGAAGCCGAATTGTTGGTCATGTACAAATTTAAATTTTTCGAGAAATTTCTTAAGCCGTGTGAACTTAGCTTTCTCGACAAATTTACTCTGATTCGACAATAGAAATTTGTGTCAGTTGTTGCTGCAGAATTCCTTAGCACCTGCTTTGAAGACCGGAGTTACTGTAGCTAATTTTAGAATGTTTGGAAAGATACCTGACAAAGAAGGATGGCTTACCTGAAATAAATTACTTGGGATACTCTTAGGACCAGACGCCATTGATGTATTCAGCGAATTAATAATGTTTATGTTTCATGAAAACTTGAGAGGACAAGAGAGGACATGATGCTATCCGAACTCCATTTTAGATTTTTCTCGTTTTTCTGGAAATAATTATTATAGTATGAGCTTTTATTTTTACGTATTATGCATACAGTAGAGTTTCTGTAGTGCTTGCAGTTAGCGTAAGCTTCTATCTTTAGCTGTTGGTTATTCTGTTACACATACTGTTTGAAGTATTTATCTCTTAGTTTCAGAGATTCAAGAATATGGCTTGTAATCCGTGGTTTCTGTTTAAGACTAGTCGCTTTTTTAGGCAAGGCTTTATATGGTGCCATTATATCTAAAAGCTCAGTGACTTTTTCAAGCAGCATTTTAGTTAATTTATCCGGATTCTTGTCCTTACCAAATAGGACTTTCCAGTTTATGGCAGTTCTTTTAAAAATTCGCGTTCACTAAAATGCTTAGATGGTCGATCATGAAGGGGCTTTTCTTTGGTTCTCGTCCCCCTTGACCTGTATATGGTGAAGATATCGAATTGAACTAATTTATCTGAGATGCTTCATGTTAAGTTTCCCCTTACAGAGTCGCATTTAAGCTAACTTGTAAATATATTATCTATTTATTTTTGTGCTATTAGAGTTCCTCGACTTGTTTGAATATTAAAGTTTGAAAGTATGAAAACCAACTATGTCGTAGAAGTCAGAAGTTTCGGGTGATGTGTCATAGTTTTTAGTAAAGTTATGTTTAAGTCACCCATTATTATACATTCGTATCTTTCTTGATTAAGGTCTGTAGAGTTTCAAGTACGCGTTCATTATTGATTCTGCTACGGAGAAGCCTAAATACTTATCAACACAACCTGTTCCAAGGTTTTTCCGTCCTGATTAAGTGATCTCTACAAATGTTGTTTCAAACGAGCGTTCGACTTGCAGACAAAGATCGCTTCGAGTGTTTGTTTCATTAATGATTGAGCTGTGAATGTGCAACCCGGTTCCACCAGCGTGATTAGGAGTACTTGTCTCTAAAAAGTGAGAATCTGCTAGTTCATTCGGCATAAATTGTTTAGTTGATGAAATTAAACGCGTTGCCGATATTCCTATAATCTTTGAATTCATACGCTAGTAATTTAGGTAAAAGCTAAGGTAAATCTGGCAACTTGGGACTTTCTTTCTAGCCCGGTATAACAGCGTTCTTTGCTAGAAGAAGATAAATTTCTTATTGGTTTACTGACCCTTCTTTCCAGCTACTGAGCGAATTCTTCCAATCCGGTGAGCCCGGATAATCATATCATCCGCCGTCTTTCTTTACCGCCTGTCACACCTTGCTCTCTAACTCCTGGTAGTTCGATGGAGGGGAATCCCCTCTATACGCAGCCATTGCCTACGGGAGTACTGTTCATTTTCATCTGCTTCACGTGCAAGGTCTTCAACTTAGGTTTTAAGTACAGGTTCCTTGGGCTCAATTCTATCAATTACCTCATTTTGTTTTTCAACAATTTCTCGTAAAATAAAGATGTCAGCCTTTTTCGAAAGATTTTTTTACCAGTTCATCCAAACGTATATTAAAGTAGGTGATGGTTAAGTTAGGGGATTTTTCTTCCATGAGAGATCTGTAGACTCATATCCTGTTCTCGATCGACGATCATTTGACTTCTGGTCTTTGCCATAATGCAATCTTCCTTACGATAATCTGTTCTCACTCAGCTGCAGCTGCTCAGAAGCTCATTAAACAAGCCCGCCTGGCTGATAAGGACGCTAATGAGAAATGACCAAACTGTGAAAATTTATCTAATTTGGCTAAAACCTGTTTTAAAAAAAGTAATAGCCATTCTAGTATTTATCCTATTCTTAAAGCACTGTCGTCTATTGAAAGAATCTGCAATTTCATTCCTGTAAAATGAGGCAGTTCTAAATACAAACTTATTTTGATCAATTTCCTCTTGTAGTGATCGTCATGAACACGGATCAAATTGTCGAAATTTCGAAAGAGCTTCTGGTCTTAAGACCAATAGTTACAGGATCTCTTCCGATCACTGGATACTGGAGTCTTAATGGCGTGCGAGTGTCAGATACTCCTTCTGCTATTAAGGTCGATACCCGCTCTAATCAACTTGCTTACGGCCTCTATCAGCTGCATGCTGAAAACCAGTTTGGATCAGCAAGTTTTCATGTATTAGTGAAACCCCCGTTTGAAGGTAAGCGTATAGAATTGAATATGATATGGTGCCTTCTGTCTTTACTTTGACAAATGAACCTAGAAAAATTGCTTCTGAAAACAACTTGGTCTAACAACTTGGTGATAAAATTATTGTGAAACTACATAAAGCGCTCAGAGTGACGCTATACAGAATCATCACGTAAGTTGTATCGTACGACTTTAAGGTCTTGCGGGCTTAAAAGAAATATGAACCATAGCGAGGATATCTTCCTGACACACCATTTTCAAACGTATAAGTAAAAAAAAAAAAAAAGTAGAAAAATATTACACTTGAAAACGAAAACCGAAAATACATTTTAAGATAATATTATGAATATCCTTTGCGTCGTTACAAAACTCCCAGATGGTGTTCACTCTCGGGACAGATTTGAGTTGCCAAGGAATTATGACATTCTCCATCATGACAGACTGGTTTCTGGAATGTCCTTCGACAATTAGTTTGTGCAGTTACCTTTTGGTAGACTGCTTCATATTTAAATACTTCTTTTAAAAATTGTTTAAGTGTTTGCTCGCCATATTGAAAGACTGTTATAACTATCGAGGCAACTATCAATTACATGATTATCTCAACAGGGTTGTTCACAGTCAACAGGGCTCCTTATGGGCCGAGAAACCGCATGCAGTTTGTGGAGATATCACATAACTTCAGTGGAGCGGATCAAAGCGTAGTAGCGTTGTTTTCAGAGATGGACACTAGGATCGCTAGCTTAACCGATGTTGTTCTGGCAAACAGCACAAGAAGCCAACTTAAGGTACTGGAAAGGAACATAAGCAAACATGGCGGATGGTCGTTAGCGACGCAGCTTTCTTTTGAAACAATGGCGAACGCCACTGAATGGAATAGCATTTGGTACAAAACCAAATACAACTACTCGGTAAGGGAGTGTTCACTAATTAGCAATTCTAATTCTTTATGGAATAACTCAATACATAAAGCAGTAAATCCACGTCAGCCGATATTTCGACAGATTAATAATATGCTTGTCCATGTCAAGTTTGGGTTGAATCAGCCGCGAGAATTTCTTAATGTTCTTCTCGGACGTTTCAGTAAAGTTCTTCCGATGTAGTTTGTTGACAGTGTTCAACCACGGAAGATAGCGAAAGGGTAGACCAACGTTTGCGTGCCTTTGCCGTTTGCGCGCTTTCTTCCCTAAAGCTAGATGGTGAGTTTACTCTGTTCCGAGCAATCGAGAACGCGAGCAAGAAGCTGACGAGCTGCCAGACTGCGATTGAATTCATCAATCTATGCCAAAAACTTCTCAGTCATGCCTATGTTTGCAAAAACGTCTTATGACAAGGCTGACAAGTGGGGCAAGTCAACGGAAGCTTTTCGGCATAACATACTCAAAGAAGAACATGATATAAAAATACAACAGCTACACAAACTCAGGGACGAATTGGCATGTTTGTTCCGCGAGGCACGCGAACGTTGGTCTACCTTTCGCTATATTGCGTGTTTGAACACTGTCAACAAACTACACCGGAAGAACTTTATTGAAACATCCGCGAAGAACATTAAGAAATTCTCGCGGCTGATTTAACCCAAACTTGACATGGACAAGCACATTATTAATCTGTCGAAATATCGGCTGACTTTTTTCGAAAAACTGGCACTGTGCAGAGGTCTTAAATCCACGTCATTATTAATAAAACGTCTGGTCTTCAGCCACAAATGTAAATGCTCGGACGAGATAAGGGAGCTTCCCAGAAAATTTGATAAATTCATAATAACATACCGTAACATAACATAATATAACTTAATATAACATAACATAACTTAAGCTACGGAAAAAGGCAAGCTCTTTGAAATAATAAGATTAAATTACCGGTCAGAATAGCATTAAAGTACGGTCAGATATGCAATAGCAATTATTATCAGTTCTAGATTCTACTTTCTGATAACTTTCTAGAAGGTTTGCCTGAAGGTAAACTGAAAGCACGAAACCTCGCAAATTTATCATGCAGTCACAGCGCTTTATAAGGAACCTTTGCAACTATAGCAACTTGCGAAAATCTAGATATATTCTACAATTTGAATCAATCTACAATGAAGCTAAAGAAATATTGTTTAAGTGTATGTATATATGCATCAGTTCATGACTGAATGTTCGTTTGTTTGTGTAACTTCTTTTTGACTGATGATCTCTAACGCAGCAAAGCGAAAATGTGCCTTTTCTGCTTTGAAAGCAGTTTATTTGGCGCTCTGGCCATTTTTCAACATTACTAACGCTACAAAGTGGCATCATAGATTTTATAACACTTTTTCCTGTTGTGATCGCGTTGTTTTAGCTAAGCACGTTGTTGTTGTTGTTCTTGGTGAAGAGCAAGGAGTTTCCCCGGCCGCGCAGTCCATCGATCTTCGGTGACAGCAAATGAGGCCAGTCGTCGGATGTTGGTTGAGCCTCCCAAAGAGCTACAGAGCTCGATACGTGCTCCCTAAGGGAGGCTCGGACGACTGGTCGATGCTCCAACGATCGTGAAGCTGACATCGCACTGTCCCCTGTTTCCAGGAGACACTTTTCTTGAAGACCTTCCCAGCGGATGACGAAGTCGTACTGTGCTGGTTAGGTCCTCTTAGGAGATTCGCCAAACAGGGTAGCCACAAAAATATGTCACATACCCTGCCTGCCCACCGGCCGCCGAGTGGAGGCTCTCCTAGTTAGCCGGCAGCTAAGCACGTGTTTTCAAAAAATTGAATTTAAGTCCCAGATTTTGTGCAATTTTGCGAATCTGACAGGAATTTCTCAACCACTGCGATTAAAAAGGAATTTGAGAATGCACTTTATCTACCACCCATGGGTCTGAAAAAAAAAGTCATTTTCTACAATAAAACGGAACAAGTTGCTTATAAAAACTAAGGTGAAGGTGAGGAGCAAGAGCTTGAAACTTGGACCCTCCATACCCTCACATTTAGATTTGATATTAAGCTGCAATAATATAACTATATTATTAATTTATTACACTTTAATAAACTGCACTTAAGTTAAGATAACTTTGCATAATATGCTGCAATGTACCTACAATGGATCCTTTACTAACAAAAATTGCTTCAGAAATGTTCTCTCTTTGGTAGGGAGGTACTCATAGAAAAAATTGCATTTTCCTGCATTTTGTATTACTTCAGCTCTTGGCAAATGGCGATGGATATCTTGGAGGAATGACTTCGTTTATTCACATGATCGCGGACTCGATTTTGTGGGTATATGATTTAAACACAAACATTAGCAACAACGTAAACAAAGCGGCGGCCAATTTCTCGGTGGAGTTTGAGGATAAAGGTTTTAATGCCAGAAACGGACAGTACCCCTACAGGTATGAATGTTATTTTACGAGAATACAGAGGTGGCAGTAAAATGGTATCTTGTTTCAATATCAAGCGCTTTCCTCCATACGAGAAGCCACTTTTAAGGTCTGTTTCAAATCAAAGGCCTGAACATATGTCGTTCGCATCGGAGTGAGAGCTAGAGTGCCAGCAAGTCATAACATGCAAACTAAAGCAAAATCGCCTGGCACTTTTTAAAATCATTAATAGCTGATCTTTTCTTAATGAACGGAAGTACACCTTTGACTCTCCAGAAACGGTGATTGAAAAGGATATTTCAAAAATAGTTTTCAACGTTGTGCAAGGAAGCTAGTTCAATAGTTAACAAATCATGGTATTTAAATGCACGCATTGACAGAGCTTATATTACAAGTCACGCATTTAAACCCTCGTATGTTGGCTTGAGGACAGCGTCCTTGTTCTGAAATCTAGAACGACCATTCAGCCACAATTATATATCAACAAACAGACCTGCCTTTCTAAATGTATCGCATAAACATAGATATTTCTATCTGCTATGAAACTTTGCTATACTGAGTATCTTTTTGAAAAGGTCAGAACTTGCTTCTTCCGCATCGTAGTGAGAATATGGATGAGTCGTCAGACATAGATGCCAAGGAAAATTTTTGGGTAATAAAAGCTGTTTGCTAACTGCTGAAATTTTTAACATGCTAGGGTACCGTTCAATGTGACGGTAACAGTTACTCTCGATGAGGAAAGCAACCGTCCCATTTATAACGTCGTGTTGGGATTACAAACTCCGACTAACCTGATTGACGTTCTCTATGTGACGCCAATATTAACAAAGTGCTTCTGCACAACCACTACTTCGAACTCTAAAGGCTTGATCAAGGTTGAGGTAGGTAACTCATGACTCATGAACGAAAATATGAATAGTCACTGCCTTTCTTTAGCAGGAGGTAGCAAAAAAAAAAAAATTGAACATCAACGTATCTGTTATGGAACGTGGTTTATTAAGAGACGGGAGGATTATCTTGATTGCAACTACGTTACAATAAACAAAAATTAATCGGAAATGTAATGCTGTCCTCGTTTTCTCGTGATTGATGCTAACAAAATCCTTCAGCACAAGCAATATCACGCATTCTAGAAGCTTGATCAAGACTCAGGTACGCTACTCATTACTGCAGTTCTTTAACAGGGGGTAGTACCAAAAAAACTGAATGGTAATGCATCTGTTATGGAAAGGCAAACGTGGTTTGTTGACACACTCTTTAGCGGACTGAGACCGAGAGCTTATCTGGACTGGAGCTGCATTATTGCAAACGCAAAATAAATTAAAATCTGTTGCTTTTCTCGTAGACAAGAAGCCTCAATTTTGAAGAAGAGATTCAAGTTCAGGTGACTTTGATTTCAAACCGTAACCAGCAGATTCAAGTGCCACTTTGGATCACTGTTGCAGCCTGTGCCTCCGAGAGATGTGAGACTCCTGCATTGTCAACGCGGATGGTCCAGATTTATATAACGAATAGTGGTTGGTAATCAATTAACGTAGCTGCATGAGTAATTTCAGTCAAATTTTTTGGAGCTTGGATGCCACTAGTAAGTTTTGACATTGAAATAAGTTCCTGAAAGAGCAGGCACGGCTCTTTTATGACTGGTTCAAATGTTGAACTTCTCATGCGCCGAACTTAATTGAATTGAATTCGCTCAAAATCGACAAAGTTTGTCGAGCTAGTGTCTTACTTAATTTTTTTTTTAAATAGCTCTTAGATAATATTGATAATATTTAAAGAAAGGATACGAGGTAAGAGGTAATGTATCAGAGTTCAAAGAGTTCCTTGTTTACAAGGTTTTAGCTAGCATAACCACTAGTAGCAACGAAGTTGACATTGTATTGTAGGGCTTTAATTGGATTCTTTAAGTTAGTGCTTGATAATCACTTATTTTCTCAAAAAGTCAACTTGGCTCTGAGGAAAACTGCGACCCAGTCATCGACTCTCTCTTTCTCTCCATCTCCAAACGCGCCGAATGCTGTGGATGGAAATACGAACACAAACTTGCATGCATCGAGTTGCGCTTCAACATCAGACCAAGGAAATCCATGGTGGCAAGTGGATTTGAATTACCGAGCTTGGATTGAGAAGGTAAGTATTCATATTTAAGTAGAGAAGTGTTAATAGTTTTATAGACGATGACATTTTGAGTTTATAGTATATATATATATATATATAATATGTATATATGTATATATATATATATATATATATATATATATATATATAGATAGATAGATAGTAGCTGACTTTAATTAAGGTGTTTTTGGAGTTGGACCACTCCTAGGAACTATGAACAAACTAGGCATTTAGGCCTGCTGGTAGCATTAAAAAACTTAATTATCTATTTAATTTCATCAGTTATATAACTTTAAATCTAAATGCTTTCTTGAAATAAGCTTGCTCAGAATATCAAGACTTCTTGTTGCTTTTCGCATTTTCCGAAACTTTTTGCTATACAGATCCGCTTTATCTGCATCAGTCCACCTGTGCGAAAAGACGTTTTATTAGCAAAAATTTTGATAGCCTTAAAAATATTCATTGGGATCACGATGGGAATACATTTTCACTGACAGGAGGCTAACTTAATTTCAAATCACTTTACTTGGCAAAAGAATTTAGACAAATAATTATTTTTAGCACATTAGTCGCTGCAAAAATATTTGTGGTTGCCTCTTTACAGCAAGAACACAGTGGATGCAAAACTCACACATAATTGGAATTACATTAACATAAAGTTTGGTGTGGCCTAGAGTACCGAATATATTTGATAATGATATACTTGAAACTGGCCAAGTTAAGACAGCCTCTATGTACTGTACTCGGTGCTCTTGGCCACACCAAACTATACATTTAAGAAAAAATGCCTTTAAATTTGTTAGTCATAATGTCTTACAGTTCTCACACGTTCACTCAGCTCTCGTGTTCTAGTGGTAAGTGCCTCGCCTTCCACTCCGGCGACCTGGGTTTGGTTCCCATGCACGTCACTGATGAGCCTCACATAGGGCGAAACGCGTCTGGCGAATTTTTTTTTACATATTCAATTAATTTTGCTCTCCTAGGCAAAGTATCTTAGGGAACTTCAGCATCATTTGTCGTTATTTAGTAAACAGCTTCCCAATCCGATGTCTCCTGCCTCCAAACTTTCGAAACAATGAGTGCCACACCCTTTTTAAAACCAACATTTATAAAATTTCAACTAACCATAAGAAAATCAAATAGTAGGAACCCGTCTATAGTTTGGGACCTGAGACGTTGCGTAGTAATTGAATGGCAAATCGGTAGCCGTAACTTCTGTGCTGGAAGATAAGTCTTGAATCATTACATGAGCAACTAACTGTATAGAAAAAAAGTACATATTTACATCGAAGTCAGACAGCACTTCTAAGACGACTTCGGGTTAGCAGAAACCTCTTCTCCTGTTTCAGCTTGATTATACTTAAGAATTATGATGCATGTAGTATGTCATGTTGCTGGTCACCAAAGCGCTTACTGTCGCTTCGTGTATTAAATGCTTTTAATACACATCAAAAACATTCATCATATACTAGTGGCTTGCCTAGTTTCTAACAGCATATGGGATATTTTTTAATACGGCGCATACGCGCCAGCTATAGCTAACATTTTTTCAGGAGAATGTGAGCTAGAAGGAACTTTCGTGTGTTTAGCATGCATACTCAGACCTGCAGCAATACTCATAAATAGTCAAGCGCATCAACAACAACAACAACAACAACAACAACAACAAGAATTTATTTCCAAGTAATGCAACGTACCGTAAAACAGGGAAATTTTACATAAAAAGGTTAATAAATCTGCATTCATTGGAATAGGAGGCAT
>QQSS02196456.1:0-12566 GCA_003687565.2 Craspedacusta sowerbii
CTAAGCGATGCAGAAGCAAGAAGTATCACGCGAAAACTTATGAACATATGCATGCGATGCACATACTATATATTTTGGCAGCAAGACAAGACTTGGGAGGCTGCAAACCTTTTGAACTGGTAACTCCAGTGATCTGATCCTGTTATGCCTTGAGAAAGAGAGTGCATATCAGTTAATTTTAAACCAGCTTGTAAAGATCGTTTATGAAAATACACACTTGAAGTTTGAAAAAAAAAATTTTCATTATCATTATTATTATTATTATTATTATTAATATTATTATTATTATTATTATTATTATTTTTTACCATAAAATGTTTAAGGTAAATAAGGTCTTTCCTTCAAAGGTTTAAGCTACCGAGAGCGATGGTCGAAGAAAAGGCCATCATCCGAGGCACCATGCCTAGAATAGTGAGTGGTGCCGAGGTATACCGAATGTGTCGTAACAAAATGAAAATATATGAAATTAAAAAAAAATGTACAAACGTCAGAATGGAAAAAAATGTACGTCTTCAACATCAATGTTATTTAAAACTAGCAACATTACACACAGGCCGCTGTGGCGCAATGGACTAGCGCGCTGGACTTCTAATTCAGAGGTTGTGGGTTCGAATCCCATCAGCGGTGTGTTTTTTACTTGGAAGGAACTAGTTACCTTGCTACCACATCAATACTTAGTTCTACCCCCAGCCTTGCCCAGAGGCATTCCTGTTTGTCTCAGCTTCTTTTTTAGCATTAATATTGTAGTCTTTAGTATTTTAGGCTTAATTCCTTCTCGGGGTAGATATTGTTTTCTAGTCATTCATTGTCGTCATATAACAATGTCCGATTACATTAAACAGAATTTTTGAGTATTAATGGCTCATTGAAAAAATTTTGAGTCATTTCTATGTCTGTGTCTCAGCAAATCAGTTCCTTTCCGCTGACTGCTAGCAGTTTTCGAAGCCATCTGGTAGATAGAACATAGAATGTAGTTAGAAGAGCCGGTGGGATAGCTCGAAGCGCCATTGAGCATCATTTCTGAATAGATTGTTTCTCAACACTTTTTGCATAGAGATAGCTGATACCGGAAAAGTTTCTTTGCGTCCGCCGTAGCCTGCACAAGTGGAGTCTTTCTGCACTTGAGGTTGGTCCGTTCCAATCCATTGAGAATAGATGTTGCTACTACATGTAAGCAGTAATATTGCCAAACCAATCACTCGCTTAGCGACAACAATGCAGTGAAAGAGTATGAGCAGTTGAAAACTTTGAAACATTCCATGTTGTTTGATTGTAATTCTTCACACAAACTCAACTAAACAACCCTTATTTACGCGTTAATAACCCGCATGATTCAGTTGCGTTCCTTTAGCAGGGTTGATTTCCGTTTAAAACCAATGTCACTGCTAACATGATTTTGAATTAATTTTAAGCGTTTTGTAGAACTTGCTAATAAAACGTGCATTCAGTTGGCAATTGATTGATGGCACGGTAAGCGATCAGAGTATACTTACGAACCTTAAAGTTTGCAGCAAATAGACTTGCAAGCGTGCCTCTTTTGGCCAGACCTAGCAGAAGTGAGCTTGATTCTTCAGATTCTTATATTGTCGCTAGTAAACAATTTCTGTAGCCCTTAAGAACCTCCGAATATAAACTTTATCATCCTTAGGTTCTTTGGCGAAGCCCAGTATGTGCCATAGCCAACAAAGCTATCATCTTCGGTTTACGCACATGTCACGAAGCATATCCTTGCTCTAAATCACTACTAAAGGTAGTTTAGCGTGTGTTAAATCCTGCTTGCGTTATTAATCAGGAGTACTTCTTTTTGTATCTTCTATTGCTCAGCTATTATTTGTAATTGTATAATTCTCATGTAATTCGTGTGTGTTAATTGGTTAGCTTCTATGTAGAGTACATACACTGTACAAGTTAGTAAGTATAGTTAGATCAAAGTGAAGTGGTGGCGAACAACAATCTTTCTACAATAAGCTTTTCATCTATCTTCAGCAAGATGGCCAAGACCTACTCCTACGGTGGTTTAGTCTCAGTATCCATTCCCATTTGAGCCTGCTTATTTTCCCACATACAGTAATGGACTAGTTGGTGATTTCAGGACATATGCTGAGTCAAGTCACTGTATGACTGATCTTATCTATCAACGCTTGATTTTACTCGTCTTAGTTATTTCCTTAAATTGCTAGCCGATTTGTCTTTGCCACTTTGATCTGTTAGGTGTTCGTACCGAGAACTAAAAAATGGGTCTGTTCCAATTACTACGGGCTCTTTTGGAACCATTTCCTAAGTACCCGTGGCTGTTGATGTGCTCGTCTTTGCCGCTGTTTAGCGACTGCATGTGGTCTATTTCTAATGGAGATACAGATGCTCAAATGGCCTTAAGTACGTTTAGTTCCGGCCACGGGGCTCGTCAGAGACCTTTGGTTGGAGTCCGAACTGGCCAGGCAACTGCTTAGAGTCCCATTAAGATAAGATAAAGATGTGCTTTAGATTAGATGAACAGGTGACTCGATAGTTGAGTTTTTGGTAGCTCATGTGCAGATCAAAACCAAAAGAATCCAACATCAAGTTGAATCTTATAAACTAGTCATTGAATGAATTTAAATCGATTGTATTGCTTTTTTGTTTTTCAAAAATACATACTCTATATATACTCTATGAGTACTTTGCCCGAAGATTCTCTATTCAATGCTCAATTATTTTTTATAAGAAAGCTTGCAGTCGCCTTAGGCTGTTGCGATTGCCACATATGTTACCTCTTCTTTTAACCACTGCTGACAGCATGCTTGGGTCACGGCATACTCCACCACGATTATCTTGGCGATGATGCACATCTCATTGATTGACGGCACGCGTGCACATGAGCAACATCAGGCATAGCAAACGTAAAGCAAAAAACATATACATGGAGGTTGAGGCCGAAGGGGAGTTTGTCGTGGTGTTTTGCGATACTTTGATGTCCCAGTGCGGATGTAATTGTCGTAACCTCCTTGGTCGTTTTCGCAAGCTGAACTCTGGCTCGCTAGGGCGCTCTCTCTTATCTCGCAACTCGATGCGGAATATCGTAACAACTTCACATGTTGCGCCATCTGTAACGAAGTGAGCCTTGTCATCCTTACAAAATTGTTACTCTTAGTCTTAACCAAATGATGCATGATAAGGTACAGGGTGTGAGGAAAAAGGAGTTTTGTACTGCGATATACTTTTACGATGCCAAGGAAGAAGACGAGCTGAGCTTGACTTTAGGAGATCGAATCGAAATCATTTCTAAAGACAAGGAGGTCAGTGGAGATGATGGATGGTGGGTGGGAAAATTGCACGGCTTCTCCGGCGTTTTTCCTGCGAACTACGTCATCTGCGAGGAGGAAAACAAGAACATAATTCAAAAGCACGCTTCATTTAGGACACCTATAGACAATCGCCGGATACCTGAAATTGATTTTGAGTCACTGGACTTAAAGCAGCTTATAGGTGTAGGAGGCTTCGGTCGAGTTTGGAGAGCAATATGGGAAAACCAAGAAGTAGCTGTCAAAATTGCTAGGCTTGATGCAGGAGATGACCCAGAGTCTATTATAAGTAATGTAGAAAAAGAAGCAAAGATGTTCGCAATGCTTTCGCATCCAAACATTGTAGCATTACTCGCTGTATGTCGAAAGCCTCCAAATTTGTGCCTTGTAATGGAGTTTGCTCGAGGTGGAGCTCTTAACAGAGTTCTTGCCAGCCGAAAACTTCCTCCAGAAATTCTTCTGGATTGGGCTATCCAAATAGCTCGAGGTATGCAATACTTGCACAATGAAGCATATCTTCAAGTTATACACAGGGATCTGAAGTCAAGTAACAGTAAGTTTCTTTGAATAATGCTTTTGTGATACGTTTTGCATTAATTTATCTGCTTTGTATCAATTATTTGCTAAGAAGCTGTTTTGAAGCAATTCATTCTTATTTATACGATATTCCATTCTATTGGTGCCATCAAATTGTATCAATTACTTGCTAAGAAGTTGTTTTAAAATGGGAGACTCCTACTGTTTTCTAGATCGTTCACCTTTACTCATTGAATGGTACCTGAACAGTTTGTGCAACAGCACCAGAACTCAGGGGCTGCATAACCGGTTTATGTTTTTAAATTAAAAAGAAGTCTCTTGATATGCTTGCCCTAGTGCACATTTATTTAGCCTTTGTGCTAAGTTTGATGTATTGGTAGAAGGTTGGTCTTAAAAATCAGGCTAGATCAGTATACTTCTCCGAAAAATTTAAACTCTGTCTATGAATGGCATGTGCATGGGACTTAACAAGTCAAAAGATTTTGTGGTGCATATGGATGTATTCTACATGGGTTAGTTCCTTTAAAATTGAGGATAATAGTAGTTGGCCTAAAAATTTAAAAAAACTTTAAGTCATTTAGCTTTGACAAAGAAGATTTGCATGATTTCTATCTAAGTTTATTCCTGTGAGCAGAAATGCAGTCTTTCTAAAAGTGTGGAAGGTATTGATGTCACAAATGGTTAGAAATTCTAGGGTAAAGTAGGTTAAGATGAATTTTATTTACTATGATTTAGAGGGCTGTTTCCTGAGATGCAACTATGGCATGTTTTCAAACAGAGTTTTTCAAGGATATCAACTAGTAATAGTATTGAGAAACTCTACACAGGCCCATAACCAATGACTCTATGATAAAGTGAAATCAGCCCCATTGCATGACCAACGTCGACGCTAGAGTTCCTTACCTCACGTGGCTTAGGAGTCTGGAGGCTGAGCTATACATGTAATGTTGTAGGTGTTGTGAAAGTTGATGCATTCTACTGTGCAGCAGTGCTAGCTTCATGAGATGTTTTGCATGTGAAGGTGGAACAGGTGGATTTTTTATGTGGGCAAGCATAACTTTGATGCATCATTTTTAAGTGCGCCTGATTGTGAGGATAGGGGTGGCCTTGAAAATCTAGATAAAATTGTTAAAAGTTGCATTTGGCTAGTGACTGGACTTTCATGCTGTGGATGGTGATAGAGTGACGGAATTTCAGAAACACAGATCATGTTAGCATGAAAAGGATTATCAAAGCAGGTACAAAATCATAGAGAAAGAATCTGTATAGGGATGCTTGGTAGAGGAAGCACGGTCAAGTCAAGGATATTTGCAAGAAATAAATGAATGGAGCTACAAAGGGTGCATTTGATGCCAGCTGTCTCAGTCAAATTTTAAACTGGATCTTAGTTAATCAGGTCTAAAATCTGTGACTGCCTGTCATGATAATGCTATTCCATGGAAGCACAATTAAAAAACGCTTATTAGCGGTGGATAAAACCAGATATGTGTATGTATAACTATCTTTGTGCAAGGGAGATTGAAAGAAAGTGAAAGAGCAGTTTTGAACGGGATAGTGTACCTGGGGTCCTACCATTGAGAGTCTTATCTGGGCATATTTTTTATAGTAAAAACATGGCCATAAATGTAATTTCAAGGACATTACAGAATTTTTGGGAGTGTGGGTACCTCCTGAGTAAGAATTTGGGGTTGTAGGCTAGATGGCTGTAAGAATAAGGGTTGTGATCAATCTCAAATGTGCTTTTCACACTAGCTGTTATGATGCTTAAAAGTCTTTGTTTTCAAGCATCACAATTTTAGTTATGTTATAGTTTTTCTACGTAGCTTGATAGCAGTGTATGTTTGAACTTGTAGCATGCTTTTGATTATTTTCAAAAAAATCGTCCCTGTATTATGCAAAGTTTTAAATGCCTATCACTTCATTGAAGTATTCCATGCATTGTTACCAGAGTAAGCCTAAACGATGATGCTGAGAAAGTATCCTTCGTATTAGATTTCGTATATTAATTTGAAGTAAGTTTGCTTTAATTTGAAAAGATACAATACTATTTTTGCCAGAATTAATCCCTTATGCATAATTACTGAAATTGTCACAAAAGCTAGGAACTATTGACTGCTTCTAGCCGTTATGATGGACTTGTGACAGACTTTTGATGATGGCTGTCGTAATGGAGATTTGGCAATCCTCTGTCATTGCGCAGTTTTCCGTTAACTTAAAATATCATAATATGGATTTCAAGGAAAGATGTTATGCACGGTCTGTTGTTGCTTTTATGCAAGATGGTGCACCATTTTCCATATGAAATGATAGTGGCTTGTGATTGATATGGGTTCTGGATGCTTTGATTTTAGGTCTTGAATAGCTCTTAATTATTTATGTCATTAATTATGCAACCCTGATCCAGGGGCTTACTGCCTGACCAATGCAGTAGTAACCATGCTGTAAACATTTTGGGTGTTCGTATGCAGATTTGCGCCTCTAGGCCGCAAATTCTTACAAGCTTTTTGTATCCTATTGAGTCCTAGGGTTGCTGTGGTAAATTTTAACGTATATCTGATGCTATTGTTTTCGTCCACTATTTGATCATTTGTATCAATGTTCAGTTGGTAGTCTGGTAAGATTTTTTTAAATTTAACTATAGGTGTAGCTTGATAGTTGTAGCGATAACGAGAGAATTCGCATCCTAAGTTAAGATTTCCTTGAAAAGGAATTGAGTTTTCACCTGTCCTTTATCAACTGACAGATATGTATTGTCACGACTACTAGTATGCATTAAAACTTAACGTACTAATTAGTAGCTTTTGTTGCCAAGATGTAGGAGTTTGGGTCTTATGTCTTCGTGCCAAAGCATTGTAAATCTTTTTCAGTTATTTGCTTTAGTTGCTATTCATGTTTATATTAGTACAGAGTTTGTGTCGTATGTCTTTGATTTTTTAGCAAATACTGGTTAATTTTGTGCCTTCTTGCCTTTTACAGTCCTGTTAAACAACGCAGTTGATGAGAGTAATCTTCCAAAGCAGACACTTAAAATCACGGATTTTGGTCTTGCTCGCGAAACTAATCATACCACCAAAATGAGCACTGCCGGCACATACCCTTGGATGGCACCGGAAGTCATCCGCAGCTCAATGTTTTCAAAGGCTAGTGACGTTTGGAGGTAAGGAGACTTGGAAAACATGTGTTGACCTCTGTATTAGCAATCTTTTTAATTGATTTATATTGACAGGAGTATTCTGTGCATTTTTTTATGCATGCATTCCCAATTTTAAAACAGGATTTTCTATAGTAACTTGTCTGGCTCCATGCTTTTGTGGGAGCCGCTTTTTAATATCATACAGCATGCCCCACTTTTTTACAATGAATTTCAGACTCTTTCCTGTTTCATGTGGCTTACATGACTTTGCAAGCATTTCAGCTGTTTCTAGGTTCTTTTCGTCTGAATGGTTGCTGTGTGGTTCTATTTACTTTTAAAGTGAATGGGTTGTTTCATGAGTACTCACAGAGCAAATTAAAGTGATTTTGTGTGTGTGTTTACTATGTGTACGTAATGTGTGCTTGCAAACGTGCATGTGGTTATTTGTTGCATGATATGCTTGTCGGATCCCATTCAATATCAAGATCACTGAACATGGTTTCATGAGTATAGTTCCGCGTTTGGCTCCATAGCAGGAATTACTATCCTATTAGCTGGCTCGTAAGTCACTGTCATAGAGATTTGTCTCCTTGAATATGGTGTTTTGAACTTAGAATTATGATTAAGTTGTGGGTAATTTGTTCTTCTTTCCGGCTTTTTGTCTATTTGTTTGAGTTTTCCTATGTGCATGATAGTAACTACAGTATGTGGCAGGCATCTGGCAAGCATGTCCATAAGCTAGCTGAAGAGGATTACTTTCTTGTTCTTCGCTTAGCTATGGTGTTGTTCTGTGGGAATTACTGACTGGTCAGATTCCTTACCATGGAATTGAGAATCTTGCAGTTGCTTATGGAGTGGCTATGAATAAGTTGACTCTTCCTGTTCCTTCAACTTGCCCTCATGGCTTTGCTTTAATTATGGAAGGTTTGTAGTGTATCGCTAATGTTTATGGCCATTGTAAAATTGATATGCGAGGCTTAACGTCAGCTTTCTGTTAGCTCTTCTCACCAGTTGTTAAAATAAATGGGGTCCACTGGTGGGGCCTTAGTATTTATCACACAACTTGTCAGCGCTTGTCGAAATTGTAGGTGAGAATCACGAAGGGAAAAGAACAAAATAATACGCTTTGCTGTGCACACGGGAATGTAGTGTTTTCTTAATGTAGTGCACGTTTTCATGATTTATCGTGATTTTCACTAAATGTGATTGCATGTAACCATGAAAATTTAGGTTCCAGCATTACCTGAATTGGATCATGAGTGAAAGCATTCGTTAAAAATCTAAGCTACTATTTCCACGGGAATGTTCATATTTTTTTTTTTTTTTAGGTTTTACTACGTGTTATCTTAGTGAGCGTTGCATGCATGAAGTGTTGTCTAAGTTGTGGATTGGCTTCAATTTAGATACCTGGAAGCCGGACCCTCATGATCGACCTCGCTTTCCTGACATCCTGCAAAGCCTCGAGAAGATTGCAAAGTCTGACTTTCCAAGAACTGCTGTCGACTCCTTTCAGTCTCTCCAGGAGAACTGGAAGGCCGAAATTGAACACATCTTTGAAGAGCTCAAGGAGAGGGAAAGAGAGATTTCTAGCAGGGAGGAAGAATTAGTGAAAATCGAGATTGACCAGCGTAGGCTGGAAGAGCACTTGAAAAGTAAGGAGCAAGAGCTGATGGAGCGAGAGAGAATGCTTTTAGAAAGAGAAATTGTAATGGCTGTGCAGGTAATCAGTTGATCAAATCGTCTTAGTTGCAAGTTGTTCGCTTAGTTTTAAAGTTTACTGTGTAAGGTCGTCTTTAAGGGAGCTCTCGCTGTATTCCCTATTTAATGATAGCTAAGAAAAAAAGAATGAATGCAATTGAAGTGCTATGTGAAGTACTTTTCATTTTTTGGATTGCTTAATCGCGTTCTCAGCTGTTAGTTATTTAAGAAAGTCTGGTTCCGTTTACCTAACAGTTTCATGATAGCTTTCGGGTCATTGTATAAAGCTCTACGGAATGGCTTTGCAGCAGTGTCAGATCTATCTGCCACTTTTAGAATATTTGCTTTTAGCATGTCTGTGCTCTAGTTGCCTGCGTTGTCGTTTGCTAATTAAAATTTAACTGTCCTAAGGAGTATCAGAATTCCAGCTAACATTATTTCCGCTCTGCTTACACGCTCCCTGTTGACTAACCATCTGTTCGGTTAATCTTTAGCAACAAAACATTATTATGCCTGTTCCGTCAAAGCGAGTTAAAAAGAAGCTAAAGATTCGGAAGTTTATGACTACAGGGAAAAGTTCGTCGTACATTAGTGCCCCATCTGGTAGGTTCTGAGCTATGTGTGCATACCTGTGGTCTGAATAGTATCATCTTGTTCTATATAGTCACTTAATGAACCCTTCCTTTGCGTCTAACGGTACTACGCTGGATGATTAGTTAGAGGTAAGTTAACTTTCTAGCTGCAGTGCAGTATTATCCAGCCCTCGATGCACAGGGCACGATTTAGAGTTTTTTTGTGGTTTCCCATTATGTATATGCTCCGTGTTTGTCGAGTTCTGTGATGCCCTTTGTTTATGCATGGCTCTCCGAATTGAAGTAAGATTTAAATCTCTTTTCGGATGCTTGTTTGGAACATAAACTGATGACCAATCGCATTATCAAGCGTTAGCGAGTTCCAACACACACGCACGCACGCACGCACGCACGCACGCACGCACACACGCACACACACACACACACACACACACACACACACACACACACACACACACACACGGTAAGTCTTACATACAGGTGCTAATATTATCTATTAAGCCTGGTGCAGCTAGCCGGCTCAGGTAATATAAGCGGGATCGGAATATTCCGTTGTCTGCAAAATATACACTGCGCTTGCGATGTTGTCTGCGGCATTGCCACGCTAAGCTAAATTAACATATCCAAGAGAAACCATTTCCATGCTGATTTTATTTTAGCCATGAAATGCCTTTTTGCTTAGGTTAAAATTTCAAATTTCGATAATTTGCTCATAAATTTTCGAAAGACTGCAACGCTAGATGAAGGCCGAATGAGCGCAATCTTCTCATAACGCTATGGAAAGGCAGCGTGCTGTTCAAAAATATGGCCAAGGATGCTACTGCCGACTGCCTATATATGTACATGAAATAATGCCAAAATCGTTACAAATCAAATAAGGATCAAAAAGCAAAATTAAAGCTTAAAGCAAATTTTCGAGCAAGGGCTTCGCGCGTAAACCAACCGTGTGTGGCAGGCCGCATAAAACGCAGACTGATCCCTGCCAGATCGATGTGATAGATAAGTTCAGGCGAGGACAAGGTCCGCTTGCTGCCAAATAATATCACCTGTAAGTAAGGCTCCTCATCTTCATACAATAACGCTTGCAAGTTGCGCGCCATGAATAGAGTTTTAAGGGGTAGGTCTTACTTATAACTCTATTCATGGTGCGCAACTTCCAAGTGTTATTGTATGAAGATGATTAGTCGTGCACAATTTGTAGAGACTGACTTTAATGGGTCTTCGCAATTTTAGGATTCTGACGGAATGACCAGAATGATACCTGCTACGTTTCTTGACGCAAGCTTATAATCTCAGTATTTACGGAAAAGTAAAATGGTTAAAAAAAATGGCCTGCACTTGTTCTGCTCTGAAGGTCTGAACCTCCTGGGTCGAGGTAGATTTGGTGACCGTTCACGTAGTTTGTCGGCAGAGCACTCTTGGATAATCTGTGATATAATCCATGATGTAATCCATGACACTCGTGGATAATCCAACCATGCTTTCTCACCAACTCAAGGTGACTACTTCTTTAATTGGATTGAGCAAACGTAGACTGTAAGGGAGAGATGCGCAAGAACTCTGAATTGTAGAAGGCATTAACGTCGTCAAAAGTCACTGAGCGCCTTACTGATGCAAGCTAATAATAGCAATAGCAAGCCTTCGTCAGGTTAAAAGTCTACTGCATTTACGCTATTCCACTTAATCGTCTTTTAAAAATTGCGCGAAAGAGCAGATGTGCAGCAACCGAAAATTCAACTTGTATCCATTTTCGGTAACATTGCGTTTCGCTTTCAAAACGGCATGTAGCCCATGAACTGGCCCCTGTTCATTATTTCTTTATAGTTCGTTCGTGGCCTGTCTTGAAGGCAAACTCTGACTGTCTGAAGTCATGGAAAAATTATTCTTGGGTTCTAGGTTCTGGGCAACAAGGTTGTAGCTGCCGTTAAACTGGTTTACATAGTTCGATTCGTCCTTTGCATTTACCACAGTTAAATATCGGTGCTTATTCCCTCCCCCCCCCCCCCCCAATTTCGATTGACTAGTGTCATAGAGGATGCTATGTCCTAGTATTTCATTCTCGTTGGATCCCAAGAACGAACTAAAGCAACTCCGGAAATGTAAGACTGTAAAAACTGCAAAAAGTATATATAGTGTATATTTGTATGTGCTTTCTTTGGCAATCGGGTTACTATGGCTCTCTCTGTGTGAATCTCTTCTGTGTGCATCTTTAGTAGCCGAGCGTAATTCAACGGTTGCGCTTCTCTCCCAGAGTTTGTTGTGATGCCAACGTTTTTGCCTTGTGCTGTATCAGATTCAAAATATCTCTTTAGGCTTCAAGCATCGGTACACCGTGACAACGACTCCCACTGACGAGAGTGTTGGTCCACCTGGTGACGCAAGCGTACCAAGATCGCCCGGCCCGCATCGACTTCGACTCCTGTCGCGTGAGCCCTTCTTTATTTGTCTTGCTCGATGTTGTTTTGCAGCCAGGCCATTGGTTTCTGTCTCTCTTTGCGCGATTGGGATGGAGATCTGTTTTGTTTGAAGAGCTTTCGGTGCTTGTTTTTTTAGTGGAGAAGCAAGAAAAAGTGAAGAAGAAGGGTCGCACCTGGGGTCCTAGTTCTATTTATCAGAAGGAGAAGGAAAAGCGCCAACGGAAAGCCCGTTCTCGTCTCTACAGCGAAGGTGGTCATGCCAGGTCCTCTTCGTTTCCGAACTTAGGAATTGCTTTGAATCGCCCATCGGACGGCTCTTCGGGCCAGCAGACGCCAAAGGAGCTGAGTAAGTCTTCGCAGGTTATCAAGCTAGCAGCTTTGTCTACGCGGGCGCGCTATGCGCTCATGTGCACATGCGTGGGACAGCATTTTTAAAAGCCCCTCGCCTGCTGCACTGCTTATACTAATTGCCATGTTGTCTGTCTGTTGTGATGCAGTAATACACGCGGTAACAGGTTGAAAAGGGTTCCTTGCTGATGCGTGTAGGTTTGCTTGTTTCGTTTCAAGCTACGTACGCGTTCTATTCATAATTGCTTGCTAGCGTATAGATTGGATCTTAGGTCGTCATTTTCCCATGTGTATGTTTATTTGAATCCCAGGACCTGCTTAGATACTGATCTAGAAATTTTTTTTTTAGTCTCCAGAAACGATTGGTAATGGAGCTGTTAATTAATTTATTTATTTATTCATTGGAATCAATGAATTAACTAGGTATTTAATTAATTTTAAATCCTTTCCTTCTTTTTATCCCTATTATTATTATCATCATCATCATTATTATTATTATTATTATTATTATTATTATTATTATTATTATTATTATTGTTATTATTATTATTATTATTAT
>QQSS02196467.1:0-12566 GCA_003687565.2 Craspedacusta sowerbii
GACTGACTGACTGACTGACTGACTGACTGACTGACTGACTGACTGACTGACTGACTGACTGACTGACTGACTAGCTGACTGACTGGCTAGCTGGCGTTCAAATTATAATCCTAATATAGTTTACTTGGGTACAAAGCGGGGTACAAATCACAAAATTGGCGTTCTCTGACTCATTGTGTCCGGCTGCGTGGACATCTCCTTCTCGAATAAATGCTCAACGAATTTATGCTGAAGTGTGTGCCACTCCTTTATTGTATGTTCGGCGTATTTTGCGACAAGACAATGCATGCGATCCATGCTACTTTACCACGTGGTACTATGTTACTTTCGTGCATTTAATGGTATAAACTTGTTAGTCTAGTCTTCATCACAAATAGTCCTCGATCTACCCACATTATAGCTTTTACTTGGGTATTTCGAAGGAGGTGTCGATCTTCTTTAATTTCTGTTGTCTTTAGTTCTTACTTGAACACAGTCATTAGTTTACTATGAATGCTTTTAACTATATACGTATATTATGAGCAAAAATTAGACTGGTATAAGGCCTGCGTTCATAACATAAACACGTATTAGTTCCTTTTTTTTTCAGGAAAAACTACTCATGATTGGGTTATGAGCGACATGGCTTTAAAAATGTCTTGTATGCTGTGGTGATTCCATGAATTGCTTATAGTCATTGTCAATAAGTCTTGCTGTCAGCTCAGAAATTGCTGAATGCGCCAAGCGGCTAGATACCTGGATGTCCGGTCACTCTTGAAGATAGTCTTGGCTAAGCAGTGCTGCTGTTGTTGTGCCAGTTAGGCCAGTGGCTGGTAGGACAGTTGCTAGTTATCCAACCGTAAAAGCTGATATGAAACTCCACAGTTTCGGTCCGAGAACAGCAATAATGCCATGCGCTCGAGCTTCACAAATCCTATCTTTGAGTTAGAAATTAAAGATAGGATCCTGTTGTATTGCGGAGCTACGTTTGCCTAAGCAGACTTACGTAATAATACTTGCAAAAATCCTCTAGAACGTTCTGCGAGCGTCATAAGCACATGTGACTAGATCGTGCGATAGTTTTTGCAGATTTTACTCCAATCAACATCCAAAGCATTTTCCGGCAAGAGTGGTCCGTGCCAAATGTTTTCCTGCGGTCTGGTAGGCTCTGGAGACACCTCCACAATTTCTTGCCATATACCAAAAAACCTGGAGTCGTTTGGTATTTGAATCTCGGAAACTGTGTTCATGTGCCTCCTCGCCAATTTCTTTTGTTCTCTTTTGCTTTCAATCGTTCAAGGGAATCCAGAAACATCGAGTTTCCCTTGTTAGTCTTTAATACTCTAGTTATTTTACATGTCCCCGCTACAGAGAAAACTAATCGTATACGGACGGTCAAATATTCTTTAGCTACATCGGTTTCTATCACCTGGGTTTGATTGACCATGTAGCGCTTACAATTTCGCAACAAAAGCCTTCTGTAGTAGAACAATGGCGCAACGCAGGAACGTTGATTAAACACACAACGAAGGAGCGGAAATGAAAGACGAAGAACAATCGGAACTCATGAAGTTTTCCTACTTCCTTAGATGTTACGATCTTTACAGTACTGAACTTAGTAGAGCAAGACTCATTGAGAGTGAGCACACTGTCAATTAGAACATGGATTGACAAAGGTGGAAGTGCATGGTGACATCGTAAGTGATAATCGACTCCATGCCCTAAATTGGGAGCAGAAAATATTGGAGCTATCTACAAGATGATCTTATCTTTGGGCAAGCATGCGTCTTTTTAATTAAGAGACATACATTTTTCACGAGGGAGACGGAGAGAGCAAAACGATATGATTTGCTACGTAATTTTTAGTTTTCTTTACAGACTTGAAGAAGGGCGAGAACTTTTGGCAAGAAAGGAATGTTTAAGAGCAAAATTGAAATGCATCAAAAGCTTGAATTGGACTCGTAAATGCATATAGATTTATACTTGGTATTCATTATTGGGAATCTGAGTTTTTAGCTTTCTCCAACTAAGTCTGACACATTTCATACTGTAACAGAACAGTCTTGTTCCTTCTGATGAATCTTATCTTGCAATTGGGCCTTCCCTTTGCAACTTGATAATTTTGTTCATTAACTGCTCATCCGTGGGTAAATTCTCGTTTATTTTGTGCACCCAGGTAGTTTGGCATAAATGCATATACTCATGCGGATACTCATAAGCATGAGTAGGTACCAGGTCATGCGATTGTTCTTGACCATTCCAAACTTTTGCGCTTGTCACAGTGCAGTAATTACTCTAATATTAATAATAGTTATACTTTAAAATTTTTTCTTGGCTTTAATTGAGTTCACACCGTATCCGATGAAGTAATGCTGTAGAAATATCCTAGAGTTCTACTTGGCTTGAACGCACGCAACAGAAACGAGACGAGTTAAACAAGTTCAACCTGTTAAACCGGCTTTATTAGGCATTCCGTGACAGTAGGTCCGAGGAGACTTACGATGTGACTCATCTCGAGCGAATGCCATCACCGTTACCACAACCAGTTCTTTGTAAGGCACTTTCGAGACTCACCTATCAAATCAATTGTACAGATGCACGCATAGACTCTGAACTCTTTCATAAAGTCTATACCTAGCCAGAATAGAATGGTTTGTAGCAGGCTAAGTCTTAGTCTAAAGGCAAAGTTCTTCTAAGCCCTCTGTGCTTGCTCGACACCGTATCGCCTATGATACAATCAGCGTATTATCAGAACCTGGGTTGAAAGCTCACAATCTAAAACCCGACTTAGTCATTCTGCGTATCGGCACCAAGACAAGGGAGGCTGTTGCGTGATGGAAGGTTTGTGGTACTAGAAACTTACGCTGCTCAACATGGAGCAACTTGGTCTGCTGTTGTTTCTTCTCTCTGCAATCGGAGTGCGTCCGCAGGAGGGACCTATGGTTAGATACGGAGGCCTGATTGATCAATCTGCACCAGCGGTGGATGACGGATTTGTCCTCGTTCCAGTTCCAGAGGGCATTCGAATTGGAACCACCACTCCGTTTCAATATTTCGTAAGTTAAAAAGTCAGTCTTACTTGATATCCGGGCCATTTTTCTGATCGCGCCATGCTATAAATGAAAAAGATAGGAACAAATCGCCGAACATGGACGTTCACTAGCGACACAGCGGATAGCAAAGTCGCTTACGGGTTCTGCCTTTATGCGAGAAAAAAATATTTCCATGCACCACTACAATTCCGTTCCTTAATTATGTTCATAACTAGACAAATAACATTCAAATTCCATTACGTTTGCAAGATTATGATCAGAAGAATTAAATAGACGTTTTCTTTGTGTGTTCACTTTTCTTTGTGGAAATGAACGACAATTGAACATTCACTTGGAAATTTATTCTGAAGGCGAATTGTGCCGCAACTATTAAAAACGCTAGTTTCAGCTTTTAGCATCCTTCTTAGCTTATGATGAAACCGGGACTCCACAAGAACGATGAAGGCATTTAGAGGATTCACGAAGTGCATGGTGGTTTTCATACTGAGGGGGGGGGGTGGAGTGGGCAATATGGAGGTGATGAGGTCCATTCGAACGAAGTCTCTGGTTACTGGGTCCAGTATCCAGGCTATGCCGTTTGAATCCTGGTCACGGCAACACATGCGGAATTAGATTTAAGCGTTGCGTGACATAGATAAGACGAAGGGTAGGCTAACGGTCTCGAGATGACTCTTTCAGACCGTTGTTGATGTTGACTTGTTCCCAGACTGACTAAACACACACATACAGGCCGTCGCCTATTATCTTCTTGGCAATACTCGGATGTATCAAATCTTGCTTAAACGTCTCGGGCGATGTATTTAAAAAATAGTCTGTTATTATATGGTAAATTAAGCGCCCACCTAGTTTCTTTAGCGTAGTTGCAATTTTCTGGTCGTGGTACCAAGATTGTAGTTGCAGTTCATCGAGAATTCTATTCACCGCACTAAATGACGAGGAAGAAGATCTTCAAAGCATACATTAAGTAGGCCATTAGTCTCGTACAAAGTCTTGTTGTAGATTGATTTAACCAAATTTGGACCCACATTTATGCCAGAACTGGCTCATAAGTAAAATACAAGAAAAAGAAATAACTGCTTGTAAAATAGTAATGACTAGGGATACGTCTGACAACCAAGCGACACCCGTATGACGCAAGGATGAAAAATTACTACTACGGACTACGCAAACATGATTTAAGACTGCAATTAAAACAACTAAAACAAACACGTTCAACCTATAAGCGATGACTGTACAACATCATTGACATGCTTGGATGAAGTGCTTGAATTTTTAAGAAATGTAAGTTAGCTACTTTTATAAAAGGCGTTTATAGCGAAGAGCGTTTATTCCACATCTTGGGAGATGTGGCTCATTAGTACTTCTGTAGGAATGACTCATGTATGGAATCTGTGACTTCCAAAAGTCCAGAAGGTGTTACTCACTGATGCATCTCCTGAATATTACTTCCCTCGTGCAAGGTAATAGTGTTTGACCCGTGCATCTCCAGAATGTTTGACTCTAATGCATCTCCAGAATATTTGCTGCACTCCTTGAGCTGCAGAGGGTTTGACTCACTACAAAGATTGTGTCCATTGATTCCGGATGCTTGATTGGCCAGCTTATTTTTATTTCACAACAATTGGATTACACTTTCCCAGAAAGCTCTATTTGATTATCTTTTACAATGAAACAGCGACATTTTCTTTGTCCCTGATAATTGATCTAGCAGCGAACAGCTTGCTATGTTTTCACAACAGCAGACTCAATCAACATAGCGTGGGCTTGACCGTATCCTTTGACAACTGCCGAATTTCGATCTGGATATCCTTGACAGTTTGACCTTGCATGGTCCGGTCATTCAATTAGCAAACATCAACGCCTCTTATTTTACAGTACACCAAACATCTTAGAAGCAATCTATCCCTCATAAAAAAAAACACCTTTCGGCAGCAATTTGATTTTACAACCACAATTACGAACGCAACTTTACCTTTTGCAACTTTCTTTTACCTCTTAACTTTACCAACTACTCTGTCCAAGACAGAAACAGACGGAACGAGCTATAAACGTATTTCAAACTTTACGTTTTTCTCACGGGCGAGCAATCCCACTTTAACCTGCACGCCCTTTTGTGTATTGGCTATGCACTCAGTGGCTACGCCAAACAAACATAGGCGGACGATCGATTTTTGAACGACTTCGTGGATATAACCCACTCTGCGACGGAGGTTTCGAAACGCGTCTTCGTGCATAGTTAGCAAAAGCAAACTTACTGAAACCATTTGTAGATGCCCCTTTTTGTTTGGATTTGCAGATGAGTCATGTGACCTTCTTTTGGAAGCTTTTGTTGAGTACTCATAACCATGGTATAGAGGAGGGAGAAAAAGTTTACTTCATTACACGGAGAAGAAATTTGCTAGCGTCATGCATGTATGCTACAATAATTTGCGACAGATAACGGCATATAAATAATATATATATATATATATATATATATATATATATATATATATATATAAAAACATATATATATAAAAGGATATAAAAAAAATATATATATATATATATATATATATGTATATATACATATATATATATATATAAAGCAAGAACGTGTTGTAAGGATCAAACCTCTAAGAGAAATAAGGTTTGTCTCTCAAAGTTATTTTTATTATACTGGCAATTTCATGCCTTTGGCTTAATTGTTACATTTCTTGTTTTCAGCTTCAATTATATCCGTCTGTTACCCCCTGCAACAGTTCTGATCAGGCATGTAATGCAAAATCTTATTGTTGAGAATTTTCAATGTGCAGAGGTTTTCCATTCTTAATCGACAAAGTCCTATCAATAGGCATTAATCTCAGCTGAAGTATCTACCCTGAGGCCATTGAATACAAGTGTAAAATACAAAAGGATTTTATCGTAGGAGTTATACGTTCCATGACAGTTATCCTTACTATTACAGCAGAAATCAAAATATTGTGCGTAGGCGTAGTGGCTGACTTGTGCGCCACGAGTCATGTCGCCGTATGCATCCCGAAAATCTCTGGACTTAATGTTTCTCTAAAGTACCAGTAGCAAGTCGTTTAAAAAAATAAATAGGAAAAAAAAAACCAAATAGAATACAAGCAGCCATAATCTGTTCTTACTGGCACTGTGTCATTGCAACCGCTTTGGCACGCTCGCTTCAAATCTTGCAGACCTTAACGAATATCTTAATGCTATAAACCATTAGGATTTTATCGGATCAACAGCGTTGCAAATGCACGTCCTATTTCTGCGGAAAAAGTGATCTAAGAGTGTCTGAAGAGTAATCCGTGGTCTCAGAATTTGAAGTGGAACAACAACAAGTTGTCAAGTGTGTCCTATGCGTTGACTATACTATTTTTCTTGTTGATGCCTGGACGTCAACAACAAAGTTACGAAATAAAAAAATGCTTGAAACGTATTTCTAAATAAAAGAAAAAATATTTCTTATTCCTCATGCTCTGCTAGGGCGCAATCAGATTTTTACTGATGGCTATTAGGCTTATTGCATTCTAATGTTGCTCACAACAGTCGTTGTCACGCGTAATTTAACTAAAAACAAGAATGCATTTGGTCTGTTTGCAGGGCTTGGTGACCTACCGGAATTTTGAATTCAATGAATAGGACCATTTAAATCAATATACAAGTTTAACGAGTAACATAACATTAGGAAATCGAGCGATAAGATTGCGTAAGGTCTCAATTGTTTGAGTTTTATTAGCACAGCTTTTTATGAAGAATTCCTACGCAGTCAACGGGCTTGTTATGAAGCAGTCCTGTTCTTATCAACAATCTTCCGACCCACGATGAAAACATATTCTATACGTTGAAGTTTTTAAAATGCGTTTCATAATCAGTTAAATGCACGGCTCCATTTTTAAATTAATGCTATGAATAAACGCATGATTTACACGGCGTTCCTTTTGCATGTGGGTGATTCTTTGTTTTAGGGTTAAATTAAAGTTTCAAGAGATATTAAATCAATCCTTTAATCTTTGTATGCAACTGTAGCTCATATTTTTCATATGAAGTGCATGCTAAAAAACAAGACAGTGTTGCATGTTAAGTTTATGGACTGCTTCGTAAACATTATATCCATCCTGTAATCTTTGTGTATGCCCATTTATATTATCCTGTTCGCAGATACTCTTATATATAATCACGTTGAATGATTCGAATGCTTCGGAATATTCTTTTACCTCTCTTTTTTTTAGGTCAATACCAATGGCGTCATCACTGGGACTAGGAGCATGACCTCTTTCCAGGCGAGACAGCCAACTAACCCACATCCAAGGCAAAACCAGCTACTGCTTGCTTACTGGGCCGATGGCGACAACGGAATAGGAGGCAAGGTTTGGTATCGGTATACTAAAGACGCAACTGACATGAGCGCTATCAACTCCATTGTGCGCAGAGTTGACAATGCGTTCAATGCATCAAGAGCTATTGTCGCAACTTGGGAGGACATTCCATCATATGACTTGTTCCAAACTCAGAGGGTAAGGTGAAGGGAATTTTTTGTCTGTGTTTGTTCGCTTAGAAATGGTGTCTACCAATCCGGATGCCATCAGTACCCGTGATTTTCATCTGTGTCTTCGATGTTCAGTTGCCTCCTGGGCGATGTTACAGTTTACAGAATGACTCAAGATAGCAAGCCAACTTATTTCGCAATCAGATTTTTCGTAGCAAAATTTATTGAAGAATGTTGAAGTCGTCATGTGGAAATATGCTCATGCACCTCTCTAACAGAGAATTTGTTGCCCGTTCGTTTGCTGGCCAAGTTCAAATTAGTTTGTTTTAGATGCTAATTGAAGTTGCTTTTTTTTTTTATCCGGGTAGGTTTTGCTCAATGATTGACTTTTCCGTTGATTCTTTTTAAAAGCAAGTGGAGCGCTTTCTGGCCATTTGATGTTTGCAATTTTTCATGGTCGTACTCGACTGAGATCCAAAGTGCTGCCATTTCTGCTAAGTATCCGAGATTTGAAGACCGTCAGATGCAACTCAGCAAGAAATAACAGTTAATAGAGCGTATTGCAGATTACAAGCTCCTCTGTTACCTTTCCATGTATTGCAAAGATCGTTGTTTTTAACCGCTCCGTCCAGGTCTAGTCTTGGCTTCTGTTAGCGTTTGACGCGGTTAACCTTATAATGAGCCGCTCAGCAAGAACACTCGGCCCCTCATGAAATCTTCCATAGGCTTCCGGGCTTGCTCATACACATTAAATTCTGAGACTTGTGCTTATAGTTTTTTTGTTCAGAAATTATGCTTATAACTGCAGTGGTCGCTGCCCCTTTTCAGAAATAAATGAAACTTATACTATCTTATATTCCTTTCTTTGCCCTTCTGTGAAGATCGTGCATCGAAATTAATCAAGTTGCCCGCCCTGCAAATAATGCGATACATATCCCCCCCTCCCCGGTTAAGACTGCCTGTGTGGTCTTGTCCTCCCTGCCTCCCGCCGTCCCTCCCCACATAACGAATCTTGAAAGCGATCTTTGTGACGGCGGGAAATTTGAAATGAACTTTGTTTTGTATATTCCTTGTCTTACGCTGATGAAAACCGAACCGAATCAGCTTTATTTAGGTGGTAGAGTTTTTATTCCTTTAACGTGTCCTCCTAAAATCACAGTAAAGAAAGATTGAGTAGCATGCAAAAAAATTGACCCAAATTTCAATTCAAGACTTTCAGTATGCACTCACGTTGCGAATCTTTATCAGGTATAAGTTTTTACTTCGAATGGCTAGCCTAAGGTACGTTTCGTCCCGGCCAAGGGACTCGTCAGAGTCCTTTGGAGTCTTAACTGGCTTTTTACTTTCCTGCAGATATGCAGTTGATATGCAACCATATCTTTTGAACTTATGAAGAACAGATATCCATCTAGAATACACTCATAAAGTATGTAGTAATATTTGTAGTGCTCAGTAAGTAAGAGATCTAAAGATAACTTGAATGTGATTTATAGAGCTCAACAATAACACAACTGTCTCGCATAGCTTAAAGATCCTCACTGTTCACTCTCGTGGCCTAACATATTATACAAAGCATAGCATACTAAACATGGTAGCCTAGCTACAGACTATACATGTGAATGTTGGTTTTGTTAACCTAAAGTTGCATATTGTCTCATATGTCATATTGCATCAACGCAATTTACACAAAGCTTCTGCCATCTCATCTCATTTCACTTTGCCACCATAATGATCTGTCCACAAGACTTTGGTCGCACAATGCAACCTCTCTCTTAAGTAATGTCACATCATGGTACTTCTCCTTAAGTCTTTTTGAATATAACAATTTAGGTGACTGTTCTCGTATTTAAAAGTTAAGTTCCCATGTTGAGCAAATTTGTATTATTTTATGAAGTTGCTATTAAAATGCCTGTTTCTGCTCCTTTTAGTTAATAAATACGTTCCAGTTAGTCATAGCAACCTCTGGAGACACCACATATGGGATCTATACGTATAGAAACCTTACCTACTATCCCTCTGGTTATGTTGTGGATGCATCCGTAAGTAGAAATCTGATCCTCTAATGGAAATCATTGTATTCATAATTTAGCAATATGTTTTGCTCTTGACATGACTTGCGGTCTCTAGTTTAAGATTTGGGATTTGTACCTAATAGATATTTTTTTTTGCTGGTGTGCTTTACTATGATGACACATCTTCGCATGCACAAAATTTTCTACTGTGCTAATTAATTTTTGTCACAGGCTGGGCACTCAATATCAGGGGCTTTGGGTACCCCTCCGTATTTCTGCCAGCTGCCTGGTTCATTCTCAGGTGACTCCCTTAAACTGCAATGCCGGACCAATGCTGATGTTCCAGGACAGTGGGTTGTTGGTCTGACTCCTAATGCCAAGGAGCAGTGCCCAAGTAGGTTCTGTGCACAGTGGGTGTTTTTTTTTTGCCTTTCTATTTCAATTACCTTCAAGGTAGTTACAGTTGTTATCAAGTTGATTGTGTCAAATTCCTGTATGATGTCATTTGAGTTGCTGAAAAGCAATGTGTTAGGCTTCTGTTGCATTAATATAGAATTTGGAGTTGGAAGGTATGCCATGGATAAGTTTTACAATGGTTTCCTATGCTTGACAAAAAGGCATTGGTTTATCTGTGTCCCTGGTCTTTTTCTCATTGTAAATGTAATTTTCTTAGCCTAGCCAGCAATTAAATGATTTCCTGAGCCTGAGCTTATTTGAGTTTAGAAGTGATGGATTTCAAATGTGAGGCTATGGAAAAATATGAATTAACATGATTGATCTTTTAGACCATTAAATAATCTTTATTTGTATGTATATTTGTTAATCTTTAGGCAGTCTGATAATGTTCAAATTTATAATGTATCTTTGTTTGCTTCTACTTTTAGGGATATTGTTTTCTTCCTGTGCAGGAGAGAGTGAGTATTCTGATGCAAGAAACTGCACTGGAATTTATTTCTTTGTGATGCTACCCTGTTTACATAACAGTTTAATACTTTCCTAGCACTGCTGTACAAGAATTTATTTTGGTTTGCTGTTTGTCTGTGCCCCTTGTTATTGTTTAAGGAACCAGTCTAGCATCACTAAATTCGTTGGTCTGACTAGCTTAACGCAAAAAAAATCTTTGGTAGGATTCATAATGTCAATATTAGTTAGCTTTTCCTCCTTAGTTAGTTTGAAGGCTGATTATCTCTCTGTGATGAAAATAGCCTGCACCTTAACCTGCTGCGATTGGTTCTGCAATTTTTAAATCATGCACTGTTATCTTTCTTAGAAATTAATCCATGTTTTGACAGTAACGGGGGATGCAATGTCAACGCCCAGTGCTTTCCAACAAATACGTCTCGTATCTGTGTATGCAGATCCGGATACACTGGCGATGGCTTCACTTGTAGAGGTCTGAAAGTTATCATTATTGATATCAGTCCGTATTAGTACTAGTTATCAATATCAACTAAGCTATCGACATGAAAAACGTAGTCGAAATTGATTACCAGCCCTATCAGTATCTGCCTTTTAGAAAAACGGCCTTCAGATGTGAAGGTTTGCAGTGTTACGGTCACATCAGTTGCGGATAATGCAGCAGCACAGTAATCAAAATGCACGGGTGTTGGTTGGGTGGCGCAAGTTTAAGTTTAAGTTGATGTCCAGCTGTGGAAATCATGCCACAGTTAAATCAACATCACGAAAACCCGAAGTGGTTTCTGTGTGGTGTGGCTTTACTTCGGTTGGCTTTTGACTTTCTTTCAATGAGATGGGGAGCGTTCGACGCTAGATATAATGGTTAAAGTTTATATCCTCAAATTCCGTTCCAGCCTACTTTGCTTCTTTTGGGCTTAAAGGACTGGGGTTTTTTATTCTCTCGTTTCACGAGCATGAAGTATTTGCCAACTATTTCTGATATCCGTAGACTAAAATCTCCCCAAAAAAATTATTGCTTGTTAAAAAACTTCTAAAACTTTTTTGTTCATGGATCTCATTTTTGTTAGCTGTGTTTTTTAGTATTGGGCATATGTGAGATAAACAATGGTGGTTGCGATGTTAATGCCCAGTGTGTTGGAAGTGCTACTTCTCGACAATGCACATGCAAATCTGGATACACTGGCGATGGAATTACATGTCGAGGTAGGCAAGTTATGATGGTCTTTTTCGTTAATTTTTCGTTTTTTGGCTGCGATTTGGTTCAAGGTTATACGCTTGCAGAATATCGTCTTCTTCTTCTCGGATTTGCATGTTAAGAAAATTCGCCTGCCTTTTTAAAACTTTCCCTATATCATCAAAATAATGTTGGTTAACTGTGTTGTTTTAGTATTGGGTATATGTGAGGTAAACAATGGTGGTTGCGATGTTAACGCCCAGTGTGTTGGAAATGGTACATCTCGACAGTGCATTTGCAAATCTGGATATACTGGTGATGGAATAACCTGTCGAGGTAGGCAAGTTATGATATTTTTTTCGTTTTAGGCTTTCGATTTTTGGCTGCGATATGGTTAAAGGTTATACTCTTTGCAGAAAATTCTGTTCTTCTCGGAGTTGCTACTTTAGGACATTTGCCGACCTTTATGAAATTTTTCTTATATTTCGAAGTAATTTTGGTTAACTGTATTGTTTTAGTATTGGGTATTTGTGAGGTAAACAATGGAGGTTGCGATGTAAATGCCCAGTGTGTTGGAAATTCTACATCACGACAGTGCATTTGCAAATCTGGATATACTGGTGATGGAACCACATGTCGAGGTAGGCAACTTATGGGGTTCTTTTTCGTTTTAGGCTTTCGTTTTTCTGGCTGCGATATGTTTGTAGATTATACGCTTTCAGAAAATTATCTTCTCGAATATGCTATTGTAGGAAATTCTGTTCTTCTCGGAGTGGCTACTTTAAGACATTTGCCGGGCTTTTTGAAATTTTCCGTATGTTATCGGAAGAATGTTGGTTAACTGTGTTGTTTTAGTATTGGGTATATGTGAGGTAAACAATGGAGGTTGCGATGTAAATGCCCAGTGTGTTGGAAATGGTACATCTCGACAGTGCATTTGCAAATCTGGA
>QQSS02196478.1:0-12562 GCA_003687565.2 Craspedacusta sowerbii
TTTCGTGGGCAATTTCGTATGTAGTTTGTTCCTGGTTGGACGTGGTTATGTTGTTCGCGCCTACATGGATTAACGCCACATCAGGAGTGTCTTCCTCGAGATATGGTTTCATGTGGTAGCCAAGTCTGCTAGCAGCTATGCCAGGAAACGCGTAAAACTTTGCAGAATGCCTATGTAGGTACTTATTAAATTCGTGCCTTCTTATAACCTTAGCAATCGAGTCCCTGAACACGGTTACGAGTCTCCCTCTTTAAACGACTTCACTGTACGAAGCATGTCCTGGAACTGTTCGTTTACAAAAAGTAATGTTTCTTTCGGGGAAAGGATCTACCACTGGGTTTGTTCGATGTCCAATCGCTGCTGGGTGATTCATGCACATCGCTTACCGACTTATCTATGTATAGGCCTTCGAACCGATTTGTTGTAATTAAATGACCGTGCGACGCTCGCCTAGGTTTAACTGCAAATTTCGGTGTTTTCTAGTCACTGCGGCGGCTCTTTGTTTCGATCGCTCCCGAACTTAACTTTCGCACTGCAGCGGATTTTGGGGTGTCTATGGGGTGGTCCATCAGACGCGCTATCAAGTTATCTTTCTCCCGAATTTGAGATTGCAGCATTGTAATTTAGTCGCGCAACAACAAAACTTCATTTTGCCAGAAATTCTCCCTTACCTCTTGCTTGCCGCTTTGAAGGTGTGCCACAAGTTCGGCTGTTGCAAGAACTTGTTGGCGCAGTTCCATAAATTCCTGCTTACCTACCATTGTGATAGAAATATCGTCCAGCAATGGAGTGGTACTTCCTTGCAGGAGTTCGTCCGCGCCTCCATTGGTGTTATTGGAGATCTGGTTTTCAACTTTTTCCACGGGAGCTATATGGTTATCCATTTTAACAGCTTCAGCTTACATCTACTCGTACTTAAAGGGACGAGAACAAGCGGTTCGCATATGGCAAATGCAGGATCAACAGATTTTGTCGGGAGTAACTTAAGGCTCCATCTTAGGCCCGTTCTTTTTTAACATATTTATAGATGACCTCACATTATTTATTGACAAGGCTGACATACAAAAATTTTTCAGACGACAACACGCCATCAGCACACGCATATAACATTGACATTCTGAAAAAAATCTTAGAGGACGAGTCCTATATCGCCATCGACTGGTTACTCTCGAATGAGATGAAAGCCAACCCTGAAAAATTCAGAGCAATCTTTCTGATCACAGGGGAAAATGACACCTCCAGAAATAAGCTACGAATCGAAGGCATAGAAATAATGACTGAAACCTGAGTAAAGCTCCTCGGGATAACAATAGACCGAAAATTAAATTTCGACCAGCACAGGAGCAAAATCTGCAAGGCTGCTGCGGCTCAACTGAACGGTGTAATCGGAACAAAATTAATACCTTCCTCGTGTTGTCAGAAAGTCAGTAATTGAGAGCTACATCTAATCAAATTTCAACTGCTGCCCCTTAGTGTGGCGCGTTTCCTTAGCAGAACCAAAAACTACAAGAACGAGCCCTTCGCTTCGTATACAATAATTATACACCCACATGCGATCACCTACTGGCAATCGCACATGAATGCACTATGGAAGTTCGACGGCTACGCACCTTGTGCCAAGAAGTTTTTAAAACGATCAACAATGTGAACACAGTGTATATGGAAGAAATTTTCGTAATGCCAAAAAACTGGCATTCGCCCAGATACTCCTAAACTTTGCCGTGCCACAACCAAACCCAGTTACTTTTGCTTCACGAAGTGTGAGAGTTCTAGCCCCAAGAGTTTGGAACCCACATCCAGAATATGTTAGGTCAAGTGCTAATGAAAATCTTTTCAGGTTAAGTATAAAAAAATTTGGATGGCTTTAAATGCGTATTGTATAGATACTTAAAAACTTGTTAAATAATATTGAGCTGATTTTTACTGATTTATAACTGGCTATTAGAAAATCGGAATATTAACGTCTTTCTGATCTAATTTTTCTCGGATTAGCAGGGCTTATCTTTTACATTTCAATCTATAAGAGAATCGGATAATGGACGTATTACTTATTTAATTTTTTTCGGGGTAGTTAGCTCTTGTATTTATGAGCTAGTTTATCTTTTCAATCTGATACGTTAATTTTTCATCACCAAGCATAAATGAATGTGAAAAGAAAAGAAACTAACATGTTCCCTGAACAAGTGCAAGCTTTGTAGAGTGCTTATCATGCGAAGCTGTCTGAAATATTTTGCTTGGGTTTAAGTACAATGACATCGGGTGATGGTTAGATTAAGACTTGATTCAAAGGAACCTGCTTTATGCACAGGGACCTTGCGACCGTCAAAAAGGGTGGGAACGATTAAATAATGATGTACGACAAGGAGGACAAAATCAAGTGGCTCGACATTGTTACAGTCATTGACTAGCCTCTGATCTCTGATGGCGCATTCCTTGCAGTATTTTTCTGCACCCGTGTTGATATCTCTTACATAATATTAGCAAGTAAGTGCCACGGTCAGAGTGCCTCCAATTGGCTTTAGTTCATCACCAAAATGCCATTCGTTTTCGTGATATCCTTTGTTTGGTCGTTGAATCATCTATAAGAGACGTCCAAAAGGGGCTGCAAAAAGGGGACAAAGTGACACGGGGAGAGGGGCTTTAATGCCAAAGTGGGCGTCCACATTGCAGTGTGTTGTTCAATGTTTAGGACTTAAATAAACGGGGCCGGAATATAAACAGCTGGGGCCCTAGGCCTAAAAAATTTTTGGGGCCCCTGCTGTTACTGAACCATACCTCTAAAAGTTCTCCGCAAAGACTCATATCAAAGATTTTCAGGATTTACTGTGCATACTCTTCCACAGACTAATATGAGTCAATCGAAAATTCAAATTTATTTGCCTCCTTTTTGTACACTGCTGCCTTTCTCTGGAGTTAAGATTGAAAATCATTAAATCTGGAGCGATACATTCTAATGCAAAAATGATCACTGGCACTAAATTTGACTTCTTCTGCTTAGTCATCTTTTGGTTACTTGTTCTGAACTTGCCATCTCGATGATGGTTATTTATATTTAATCAATAGTTAGCTTGAGGCATTTAGCTATACCCTCAAATCGCCCAAAATCATCTTTCAGATTTCGGATATCAACTCCCGGTGACTGATAAAGATCAGCTCAAAACGTCACATTTAACTCTTGCGTTTGGAGATCTAAACTTGTACCGCAAAAATACTTTAAAATTCGCCTTACATGGCCAACATTGAAAACGAACTTGAGCCTTTCCATCTTAATCAAAATACTTCTTGCTGCTAACTTGGTTTTCCAAATTTTTGTTTGATGTTCAGCAATATCATCTAGAGCAATATCATCTAGAGCTTCTATTATACTCCGAAGGATCTCATTACGACGCTTGTCAATTTTCAATGTGCCTCCGGTCTAAGTTCTGACCAAGATTTAAGCTCTTCCATACAACCATTATTTTAAAAAACCTCCCCGTTGATGTGTGGAGATCGAGTAAAAATAGTAAGTTCGCCGGACAATTGAAATGCAGTTTAATGCTATTGGATCACAGTCAACGGCATTTCGGCCAATAATATTTAGTGCGTTCTTAAGGCAACGTTGAAAGACAGAAAACATATTTTCCTCCAAGATTTTCTGTTGCATCTCCTTTCATAACAGATATACAGGTTCGCAGCATTGACTTCAAAAATTGTCCACGACACTTTGAGAAGTCTAGCTAGCACTCCTCACGTACATAATGTAGTACTTTGAGAGACATTTGCTCTCCTGTGTGGCTTTCCAATGATAAAAATGTAACAAACCGCTTACCTGGCGTCCCATCCACCACTGATACATGTCTTAAAAGGTACGTGCAGCAGGTGTTGAATCAACTTATAGGCTAAAATGTCCAGCAGAGCGTATTTCATCCATGATCCTTGCGTGAACTTCATTACTCATTATTTTAATGAGTTGAACACAACTATCATGGACTAAATTTAGTCTCTAATAACCCCGTGGAATTCAAATTCTGCAATGATTCAATGATCATACGCAGCGCCCCTAGGCCCGGACCTTGTGCGCTTATTGGATAATCCAGGGCTGCAAATTAAAACGTTTCTTAAATTAGCAGCATGCGTTATGTGCGCATCAATATTAACTCCAAGACTTAGCATCGGACTTGCACTGCCAATGGAGGAAAGCAGAGTAGAGGCACTTAGGGAAGGCTTCGTCTTAAATCTATTCCGGTCTAATCTTAAGTGAAGCGCTGTATCTGAACCGGTCAAATATTGAAGGAAACCCCTTCAACTCTTCCCCATGTTATAAGTGTGATGATCGAGCCATCCATGAAAATGACGGTCTTAGCGTTTTACGTGAGGATGCTTTATTTCATTCATTATATTCCGCAACCAAAAAAAACAAGCTGCAAGCAAGGAATATTATAATAGACATCGTAAAAATAAGAGTGCTGAAGTCCAGATTAGAAGAATAGTCCAGATAAAACCCTACTGTCAATTATAGCATGGTTTGCCGAGAAGTCCTATGGCCTCTTCATGCTTCTACGTTGTTTCTTTAAAATTGGGTTGGTGGCGGTAAAAAGAAACGGAGTTCAAAGACCTGGGAACAACTATCTCGTAACCTCAAAGTGGAACACGCAGACACTTGGAGTAATATATTTCCAGTGTTGCTGTTGGTGAAGAGCCAGGAGTGTACCCCGGATGCGCAGTCCATCGATCGTCGGTGACAGCACATGAGGTCAGTCGTCGGATGTTGGGTGAGCCTCTCAAAGAGCTAAAGAACTGGATACGTACCCTCAAAGGGAGGCTGGGACGACTGTTCGATGCTCCAACGATCTTGAAACTGACATTGCATTGTCCTCTGTTACCAGGAGACACTCTTTCTGAAGACCTTCCCAGCGGACGACGAAGTCGTTCTGTGCTGGTTAGGTTATCTTAGGCGATTCGCCAAGCAGGGTAGCCACAAAAATTTGTCCATACCCTGGCATACTTCTAGTGCATCATGTTTCTCTTGACATGGTTAAGAAAGAGCTGAAAGGTAACACAAAAAATGAAGAGTATCATTAAGGAGGAATAAGAATTTGTCAAAATTTGTGGACGTCTCATATGGTTATCTATAGCCTGAAATCATCTTAAACCCACCCAATCGCATTGAAGTTGGCTACCTGAAGTTGGTCTCAAATTCAATCTGCGGTGGTAGGGTTAGGGTTAGCCATAGCACAAAACTAGCTGCCAGCTCTCGTCATGCGCAGAATGGGAATGGCATTGGAATTGGAGATGGATACATTAAGTAGTAATAGCGAACTAATGTGGTTGGTAGTCTTGTACATTAAGACTTGGTGTAGTGCACGGTTTTTAAAGTTTAACCCAGGTCATGCTTCTTCATGCGGCTGAGCGAGTTTTTTTTTTTTTTTTTTTTAATGTTTGTTACGATTAACTGTGAATGATTTTAAGATTTTTTGCAATAACAAAACTAGCAGTAATCTTCTTAATCTTGAAAATGTTTCATTGATGGACCTACCACAAAGAATTTCAGACAGTTGAACTGCTTTTCCTGTTAGAAGATTATTGCTAGATTTGTTGTTGCATTTCTCATCCAAGCTCATAACGTTGACGTGTTTCCAACGTCCATCCATTCAACTGAATGAGTGAAACCCTGTGTGTCTTGCTTATGTGATGTACAATTACAAATGTCTTGTGCTTATGCTGGAGATGTCATCATTTTATGCGTACAGGGAACTGCTTTTTTGGCTAGACTTGCTTTACCTCCACCTGGTTTAAATGATGAGACTGCTTCTTTTGTCAACAGCTTGGTGTATATGTGGCTGGGCGGCATCTCACATCGTATTTGATCCAAAACAAGGGTCAGGTTATCAGAGAAAAAGACGAGAAATTTAATTGATGTGGTTAAACGTGCCATTGTTTGTAATTCATCAGTTGATTACTCATGCTTTAGGCTTGCAATGCCTACCCTGTTGTGTCAGAGCATGATTCACTTGTGCAATATAGTAGTTGTGCTAGGCAGATCCTCTTCTACTTTATATGATATAATGCATAATGCAATAGGGTTACATGCCATGTAATTTTTGAAGAACAACAAAAGGCTGCTGTTGACCTCTTGTTAGAGTTTCTTTCGTTTTACAGGGATCTACTGGGTTGTTGTTAAAGGTGACAAGCTGGTCTTGTTATTAAACAAAAAATAACAATGTGGTGGCATGCATATTTATCATAATTCTGATGGAATCCATTACTGTACAAGACCTCTCACTTGATTGATCGTAGTCATAAAATTACTAAAAAAAAATTTTGAATATAACGACATTAAAGTTTAAAATTTTTTATCAAGCGTGGTTTATGTAGAAAAGAGCACAACTGTGTTTCTTTGAACGTTGATGCTAGGTGGACGTCATGTGGCGATTATGCGGAGACAAAAGAGAACAATGTACTGACGCAAACAATGGCTGGTAATCTCGCTGAATACACATTCCACTACACTGCCTTAGGTGGCCAGCCTAACGATGTTTGGGCTACTGTCCATGCCCTTTTTAAAAAGAATTTGTTAAATTACATCTTGAATATTCATAAATTAAATCTAAAAGTACATCTTTTTGGTTTTTCAAATTGCATCTTATATCTTGCGTTTTAGATCATACATGCAGATCTAACACAACTATGTTTCTTAAAACGTTTATGCTAGATGTACATCATGTGGTCAGAACAATTTGCATTATATGAACAATACCACATCTGCTTGCTGAATATGTATTTCACTATATTGCTCGCGCCTGTTGATTGGCACATACTGATTATGTGTTATCTGTTTTCAGTTAATGCACATTGCAGTCGTGCCCAAAGCTCATGAAGTCATGCAGATTGGATCAACTTGCCTGTTTAAAAATTTTAGAGCTGTAACTAATGGGTTACTTGAACCCTATCAGGCTATTCAGTAAGTTCTGGACTGTGCTTATAATGTTGGGATACTTGTTATGCAATATGCTAGTTGTGCAATTTGTCGCCTGGTACGTGACTGTAAAAATCTGTTTTTGATACTTGTGTATATTGCGAGACCAGAAATTGGTAGCGTGCTCTTTATCTTCTCAGGGTTGTGTTCAGCTTGCATGGAGCTGAATGATTTTCCATTGGGCATGTATCTGTGACATCACTGCAGCTTAGTATATATACGGAAGAGTTATGGAGGTCACTGGTGTGGGTCCATATCTTCTGCAAAATGTGCTGGGAAAAGGTCAAACTGGTAAGTAAGGTGAACTGGATTTTTTCAGTTTGCATGTGTCTTGGCTTTCCTCACGTTCATTTCAAGTTAATGAGTATTTCTTAACAATTCTACAAAAAAGTTACTTGCTGCAGTTTCATGTGGCCCTGCAGATCTAAGTTTTCTGTGTTTGCAATTTATTGGCCCAATGGCGCCTTGAAGTTTTTCTGCTAATTGTTTCATACTGCCTTCAGACCTTCACTTTTTAAGTGATATCGTCATTAAAACATATGATTTAAATGATTATGTTACTTTCTTTGCCCTTGCCAACTGCATTTTAAGATTTTTTTTGTATCGGATAAAGGCAGATTTTTTGACTCATTAACTTTTGCCTGGGGCTTTGCCATCATTGACAGGCATAGTAAAGCTTGGAATCCACACTTCAACCAGGAAAAAGGTGGCAGTAAAAATAATTGACAAGAAGCAGATACCCCCAAACGTGCTTGCCAAGGTGAGCTATGTCTCTTGTAAACTCATTTATTAAGAATTTTACAAGTTTTGACTAACTGGATCTGTTTTTTTTGTAATTGTGTGTTAATTATTCATGCTTCAGTATTTCAGTGTCTTTCAGAACATTCTTACACATTTTTGTATGTTCAAAAGATGTGGCAGGCCTTTTGACCATGATATTTGTATGATAAAAATAATGATAATTATATTCATTCTTTTTAATAGATTCAGAGGCCCTAGCTAGTTGCTGTAATTGCTTAGCCTGCAATTATCATTATATTGTATTATAGAGCCAGATCTTTTACAATTTTCTAACCCTGTTAATCCTCCCTCCCTATTGTTAAATGTAGATGAAACTTTCAAATGACCAGTCATTCCCTTTGCTTGATTAGAAACTTTCTAGCAGTCTTATTTTAAGCTTGTTGATAAATTTCATTGGTCTTTATCATTGCTTAATTTTTTTGTTGGGGAGCATCTAGGCGCACCAAGCATGGCCTTCAAGTGTAGCGTTGTGGATGCTAATGCAAGCTTTCATTTATAATATTTTAATTGCTATATCTCTAAACTTGGCCTTAGCAGTGAAGTTTTTGCCAGTGGATTAAGTAGAAAAAGTTGGTGATTTTGGTCCCCCAGGTTTCAGGAGAACAGTTGTTTTCAGTTCCTACCATCAAAATTTGGATCAATGTGACATGTTTTGGCTATTTCCTCATTTGTAGTAAGCCTGGTTTAGTCGATGGATTGCAGTTGGCTCTCTGAAACCTCTCAATTTTTTTATTAAAGTAATAAAGAAGTAGATTACATAATTTTGGCAAAAATGAATAGCATGACTGTATTAATTGGAGCTGTTCAATTTCAGTCGTTCAAATTTTGAAAGATCTGTTTGAGGAAACGTTTTGAGGCTTGTTTCTTGTTGACATTATTTTGAAAATGATATGTTAGATTGCGTAAGTTTGGAATTCTTTTGTGAGCTGTTATACTCTGTTTGCTTTTTATTATTAATTTCTCTAGTTTGCACATGCATTTCAATTGCTCTGCAGTTCATGGTAGTGGGATCTTGGTAATACTTCTTTGTTTCTCTTCTACTGAAATACCACAGGTTGTGGTTGCCCCAACTTATTCTATGCTATCTTCTATGGTTTAGGTAGAAAGAGAAATCACGATCATGAAGTTACTCGAGCATCCGAATGTGCTTGGCCTGTATGATGTTTATGAGAGCAAGAACAATCTGTAATTTTATTAGCACTCTCTTCCTTCTGTCTCTCTCCTGGACTGGACTCTGTTAATTGGTATTGATGATCGTAAAGTCGCATTTCGTACTAGTGGGTGTCTGGTGCCTTGACATTTGTTCTCTCGATACCCTATAATCTGCAGCAGACATTAGTATTTAAATAAAGACCTGTTGTTTCTAATAAATTTCTGAGGCTTGTTGGAAGCTTAAAAAGTTGTCTTATAATTTAAGTTTTTGAGTGTCCGGATTTGAAACTGAGAGTTAGGCTTGCTTAGCAAATGCACGAAACGTTTGACAGGCTGATATGTAGATGAGGAGAGTGCATGGTACTCCGGGTGGCTTTTTTCCTTCCAGTGTAGATGGCAATGTGTTCTTATTTGGAGAACGAATCGGCAAAAATATTTATTTGAATTCTTCATTTCATTTATTAGTATCAATAATATTGGGGAGTTCCTTTTTGTAATTATTTTATTGAATACAATCGTATCGTCAAGAACTGAACCGTTGCCTACTAAAAGTTTTCAGTTAGTTTAATGAAGACGATTTCAGCACTAAGAATTGCACCGTTGCCTAGTATACTCCCGCAACAAAAGGCGCCCGTCTGATTCGTAGAAGATCCGGCTTCAAAATGCTGCAAGCTCGTCTTTCGGCACGTTTTACACCTGTGTCTCTGATTTGCTCCGTTGTTGTTATCTCGACTGTTTTGCTTTGATCTTGTTTAGATTCCTCATCCTGGAGTATGTTGGCGGTGGGGAACTCTTTGATTATCTTGTCAAGTTCGGTCGACTGCATTTGGTAGAGGTAAAGACGTAATGAAGCTTGTTATAAAACGATTGTTTTAGAACCTGCTGTTTTGGATTTATTGTACGTTACTGCACGACTGTCGATTAGATGAGCCAGGCTGATATTGTGACATAAGCTCTATATGTTCTGATGATGCATGCTGTCCGAAATGCGCGTTATTTGAACGTATGTTTGTTGTATTATTGAACATTTCATTTTCCCCTTGGTTGGAACATGTCAGAAGCAGTACTACATTATTGCGCGCTAAAACGCTAAATAACTTGCACTGTTTAATTTTTTTATATAGGCAAAGAAATTCTTCAGGCAGATAGTGTCAGCGGTGGACTACTGTCATGCGCACATGATATGCCACCGAGATCTGAAACCGGAGAATTTGCTTCTTGATGAGCGAAGAAATATTAAGATTGCAGATTTTGGGATGGCGTCTGTGCAGGTTAGGTCTTTAATATCTGCGCCTGTTTTTTTTTTGTTTTGGTTGTTGGTCAAATCTCCAAGATATCAATAAAGTGACCTGTTCATTTGTTTTTTCTTCTTTCCGTGTTTGGCTTTTATGAGTACCATTGCTTCGAATAAAGAATAACTTTGGATTAGGTAGGATTTCGTCGAATTGCAGTTCTATGGTAGTGTTATCATCGAAAAGGCGATCAGTATTGACTGTGAGTTTTGCGCCAGGATCAAGATTTTAGACGTTAAATAGGCCAGGGATTCCATGCTGGTAGACAGGGCGGAGATTCAATTCTGCACGGACGTGTTGACGATGGCGGTTGTGCTGGGTAGCTATGTGGAGGATTGCATGAAGCCGTCTTTTAGTATTCTTTAAGGCATGTTTAAATATTGTGACCTTTCAAGTATATGTAGACTATGCTCTCTTCTACGCAGGTTAATGATATGCTTGAAACCAGCTGTGGGTGAGTTCGATCGTATCTGAAATCAATAAATTTATTACGGTTACTGGAGCCTATTTTGGTGTTTATTTGTTTGTGTTGAGTATTGATATTTTAAACCCGAAGCTACTGTTCAAGGCAAGCTTGATTTTTTAGTACACCTAGCGAGATCGCCAACGGACAGTTGTATAATCTCTGCTAAGGCTTATTATATTGGTGATGCGGGAAGTCTGTATAGCGCGTAAGTTTTTTAATCTATCGCCTAGGTCTCCACATTATGCTTGTCCAGAAGTGGTACAGGTAGGTTCTATCTTTGCTGCCTGATTGTTAGCCTTCTTAGCGAGTGGGGTGGTGGGAGGGTGTTCTTAGCGCTTTGCTATTAGCTCTGTGGTTAGGTAGTGTCTTTTGAAAGCGTATGGTCATATGGGCTGTGGGTGAGCGCATAATCACGCGCGTATATATGTATATATATATCTATATATATATATATATATATATATCTATATGTATATATATATATCTATATTAAAAATGTTAGCTGGTTGTTTAAATAAGGCAGTCCTTATGACATATGAATCTCAAATAGATGATTGTAAGAGCTTGACAATTTCTTGTCTATTTGTAAATATAATCGTTCAAGGCGTTTCGTTCGGAGTCCGTGTGTGTCAACCACGTTATTTGAAATCTTTTGTTCAGGCGTCCCCCGTCACTTGGGTTTGGTGTTAATATTATTTTTATATTATTTAGGGGGGTGGGGGAAGAAATTTTCAGCATGTGTTTGGTAAGATTTGGCTTCATTAATGTTTAGGGCATTCCATATGACGGGCGAAAAGCTGATACCTGGAGCTGTGGTGTCATCCTGTATGCTCTAGTTGTTGTGAGTAATATATGTGGTAGTAGGATATGCCAGACCTGTAATCTTGAGTGCTCTTCTGCAGTACCATACCAGTGTTTGTCGTCTTTTTTGTCCTTATAGCTTTTTCTAGGTATTTCCATCTAGCTTGATAAAAATTGAGCTTGGATGTTTCCGTCTTCTTTGTTTTTGCCACCGTTGTGGCCTCTGTTCTTTGTAATTTCTTAATGGGATTTTACACAGGGCTGTCTTCCGTTTGATGATGACAATTTACGGAACCTGCTTGAGAAGGTACCTCATTTATGCATGTTTCCTCAAAATGTGTGATGTGCCTGATGAAGTGCAAAACTGTAACTGCTGTCTTGTTTTTTTCATTTATGCTTGGACTTTGCAAGTACATTTTTGATTCATTTACGACTAGACTTTCATATGCCAGATGCAACGTTGGTCATTATAATTTTCTCATGCTGGCAGTTGAAATACTTAAATATCGGTATTTCTGTTGGTGGAGTTTCAGAGGTGCTGCCATTTTCACTTGCAAATCTGCTTGAGAAAATGTTTTGCCGCAAAGCTACCCACCCATTCCAGCCGTTCATCACGGTGATGCACGTTCCATGCATGCAGATTGTTGGGAATAAAGTATGCAAAAAATAATGGACACTTAAGCATCAGATAGAATTTTCGACGATATGGTTGTAGCTGTCTGCTTCAGCAGACTCAAAGTAATCTATAAACCTTTGTTATAGTAAGGAAATCCATAAAGTTTACAACATGACATGTGTACCTCAAACAAAGTAATCGTCATGCGTCTAAACATGAAATTGGCGTGCAAATGAATTGAAGGTTTACAACGTAACAAGACAAACTCAATCCAAGTGATCAACATGCATTTAAATCTAAGAACAATATACACCGGCGATAACTCTAACCGTAACACAAGGGAAGCGTATAGATACCCAGGTTAGACTTACCTTGTCGGCGTCTTGTTCTTCTTCGCACAATCCTCTCTATCTATCTATCTATCTATCTATCTATCTATCTATCTATCTATCTATCTATCTATCTATCTATCTATCTAT
>QQSS02196489.1:0-12562 GCA_003687565.2 Craspedacusta sowerbii
AAGTATGTGTGGGTTTTGGGCGTTCTCCTACTTATTACTTTTTATGATCAATTCTTGGTATAACCCGTAATTGAATTGTGTAGCAAAACAGTATAAATTTGAGTTTGAAATATGTCAAATCAGAGTACAAACAAGATCTACAGTAAAAACCACTGGCCTTCTCTCCCGAACCGGATCTTCTTTGCGACACAGTTGCCTAGAAGGACTTCCTCCTTGACCGGAATAAGTACCACAAGTAAATGTATTTGTAGTAGGTAAGGTAAAACAAGTTAAAGTAGCAGTAAGAATTATCTCTCTCTCTCAGTTATGAGTTCCTTTGTGGCGTCTTCGACGTTGTCCCGATAAAACGAACCTCGACATTACCAAAAGAACACATACCATAAGCATGGTCGTGAAATCACACTTAATGTCTTCCTAAACGTTCAGAGAGAATTTAATGGCTTGCGAGATAGGCAGAGTAAAATAAACAAACTTGTCCATCTCGTTGAGATCATGTTAGATTTAGGTTATATTTTGCAAACAAATATGTGGATGATGTTGAGTTGTACAAAATGGACACATGCTCCTGGATTTTACATCAGCAGAACTGGACACGTTTTTTTAAAGCATTGCCAAAGATACTGAAAAAAGATTCGATACGTCCGTGCATGACGAGAAGACCAAAAAAACCCTAATCTTTTTTATTTTAACAAACAGTTTATTCGTCTAATGAAAAACGCTTGTGGCCCCAAGGTCGTGAGCGAATTCGTCGCGTTGCGGCCAGATCTCACGCTACTTGTTTTCTGAACGTTGACCAAGTTGAACGGTGTAAATGCAGTGGCAGAGAAGTACGTCCATCTTAATAACAATAAAATAAACTAAACTGTTCACACAGGAGGAAAGCGAAAGTAGTCGGAACACCAGTTAAATTTTTTATTTATTTTTTGCATTCCTTTTTTGTTGCTAAAGATCACCAAGAAAATATTCAAGCTTGTTTGGTCGCCTGGATCGGGAGTTCGCAAAACTTTTTTGAATTTGTTTTTTGGGGTTACTGCATAAACTGATTAGCAGTCGTTTTGGTCTCATGAACCGGATTTGCCAAGGAAAGTAATTAATGATATTGTTCACGTCATCCCGAAAGCGGCCTGCACCCTGTGATCTGACGTTAAGACTGAACGACCAGTCGCTACAGAGGAAATGGCATCTATTCCTGGCATTGCGGGCGAGGCCAATTGTCATGGCGGCCATTTTTTGGTTTGAGTTAAGTCTAGTAGAGTGCCAAAGACACTTATTCTTTTGTTGTTTTTTACTTTTTGCATTTGAAGTAGTTTAAGTGTGCTGTCTCCTTTTAGCAATCAATTTATACACTATCGAAATTTTTTTTATAGTTATTTTTATATAATTTATTAAATTATTATTTGATTTTTTTTCCCGGTTAAGCATGATTTGGATGGCTACTCGGCTTCTTGCCCGTTTAAGTTTTTTTTTTGTTTACTGGGTTGATTTTTAATCTGAAAATGCCACTTGAAATACTGCAAAACATCTGTGGCTTGTGCTTTTTTGCTGGTCAACGCCATATCCTAGGCAGTAAATTGCAATCAGCGCTTACCGTACTACCATACTTGCCTATAGCTAAAGCTTCTAAAATTGGAAGAGTTTCTATAGCATTTCGCTGTTCTTCCTCCTGGAATTCCTTGTCAAGCTGGCACAAGTTGGATCCCACACAAGTATCTGAACTGGAATTAAGCAAGCCCTCATCATAAAGTCAATTGCATAAGCAAGATATTTGAGTGCCACTGAAGTCTACAGCACCCATAAATAAAGCTTACACCATGCATGTACACACACATACAGATGCAGGCATTAAGGAATCCATATAATTCATTGTCTGGGTTACCAATCCTAGAACAGTCCCTGACTAATTGATTGGTACCACTGTCCACAAGCTATATAACCAGTTAAGTTTTTTTTTCTATCATTTTATTGTCACAGTGGTAGCTTTTGATGTGGTGGTTATTTACTTTCTTTAGATGTAACCTTGTATATTGATGCTAGAAAATATTGATTTGGTGTTTTTGTTGATGATGAAGACTGGTATCTTCCAGGGTCTAGCCGATGCAAATGGTTGTAATTGGACACACCTGAATTCCTTGAACAATGGCTGGTCACTGGCGTCCAGAGCCTTTAGTCAAAACCTTGTCTGGAAGTGACATTCATCAGGTTCTTGATGCGTTTGGACAAGGTTGGAGTTAGATTTCAATTTATGGCAGTGCATTTTTTTATTAAAACATATTCAATGTCTCTGTGTATCCCTATCAGCCGTATTTCAAGCATGATTTTCAGCCATATTGCGATCTCTTATTAGTTTCAGCATGCCCAGGATCGCTGTTGGTTTCTGCCAAGTTAAGAGAAAAGTCTTTACCTCTAAGCTCTTGTTAAACGTTTCTGTGTTGCTTGGTCAAGTTAATGCAGGCAATTCACCACTACTTGCTTGACATGGGAAGTAGTGGTTTTGAGTTTAAGTTTGCAAGCAGCAGGTTTTGAATTTGTAGGCTGCATTTTTTGCCTCAAGCCGCAAATGTATTGAAAGTGTATTAAATATATGTTAATGCATTAAGTGCCAATTTGATCTGGCTAAAAAAGTTCATCCTGTTAGAATGTATTTTTATGCTAGATTATTTGTTGATTATGTTGGATGCAAAACTTTATTTAGTAAGGAGATTTGCATATGGTCATGATAAGCACATGGTTTGATTCTCAGAGTCTTGGTTGTAAGGGTTGAATAAAATAAGCATCTTTTATACCTTTGGATGTGAATGCTCTCCAGATTGCTTATTCTTGAAAATCAGCAAATTTGCTTGCATGTTAGGCACATCCTGTTTTGCACTGATTCATACTTGATTCTTGCCTCTGCTTCTTGTATTCTTTCCTTAAACCTATTATTTCTCTTTTAGAGTTATTATTTAGTTGCAGTGAAATTCTTAAAAATAAATTCAAAAAAATGAATAAAAGCAGATATTCTAATCAAAATTCTGTAGGTTATGTGAGATTCCACAGATATCATCAAACTTTCTAAATTTTGTCCAAATTTTCTCCAGACTGTTAATTTATGATCTCCTTCATGTTGTCACCACTCCACATAGTTTAGTTTTTGCCATGCTCCAGTGCAAGCATCTGCATAATTCAGTGGCATCAGTATAGCTCATTGCATGGCTTACATCACTATGAAAGCTATGTTTTTGAGCACAAAGCCTGTATTGGTACCAGAACTAATGCCAGCTTTTGCTTTTTACTCTCAATTGTTGTATATCTCATACGTATGCTTTATTGCAGATGCCTTCTATTAATCACCTTTCTTACGCAAACCACAACCCAGCAAGAAAGACTCGGTCAAAACTGTTTTTTTGATCTATAAATAGCGGGTCTTCTGGCGTTGCAGTTGATATCATCTGTAGTTTCTCTGTCATAGTCATGAAGCCGTTGTTGTTGTTGTCAGCCTTAGTAATTAAGTTATTCTTATCTTGCACCCTAATACTCCATCCTTACTACTTATCACATGTGCAAGTAGTCTGTTGCCCTGTATCATCCTCATTGATGTGCTTCCACATGAGCCATGGCCATTGCTTCTGTAGACAATAACCATTGACCCTGTGCACCAGTCATCAGGACTATTCACATCTTTTACAAGTTTCAGACCGAATGCAGCTTTTAGAATGTTTTTCCTGTTATTGTAATTTTTAAATTCTTAAGAAACTAGGAAGCATCAGAATATGTTTGTTCAGGAAATTAGCATGTATGTGAAATATTTGGGATGATCACTAGAGTATGGGTGAACAATGGACATCCAATTAATTTGACTGTATGGCAGTTTCAAAAACATGTTAAAAGCATTGTAGTCACAGAAATTTGTTTTTGTAACAGATTAACAAGGCGCGCAAGTACAAGGGAATTAGTAAAAACTATAAAGATGGGTAAGTGGTGAGGAAAAATGGTGTGGCCTTACCATGATCAGTTGTAATGGCTAGCTGACTAAATCGGGGGTTTATTTAATGACTTCACTTGAATGTGCATGGTCTCTGTTAGCATCCTCTGAAGGTCAGTAGGTGGATGATCTGCCACTGAAAGGGGCTGTTACTATCTCCCTCTTGTAACGGTTGCCAGAGACCTAAAGCATTGCCTTTGCTGGGTTTAGGCCCTTGCTTGGAAGTCCGAAGCAATAAGGAAGGCAATAAAATAAACACCTAGTTGGTTCAAGAAGATTTAGAAGATAGTTTTAGACGATGAACATGATCGGCATTGCCCTCCTTATGACTTGAATGGAATCTGTGCCTGTGATGTTATTTGTTTGTGCTTTCTTGTCAAGGTTTATGGTTGCGGGAGAAGTAATTTGATCTTTAAATCTATCGGACTGCATAAGACACATGTGAACCACCCCATTTTGTGATGCTACTAGCTTTTGTAACTTAATCCAAAATTTTAAACAGACGTATGCTTTAAAAAAGAAGGGCAGCACGGCGGTAACAGTCTCTTGAAAAGCTTTTCTTGGTTTTCTTTGGACGAATTCTGTACAAAAGGCTTTTATGATTTTAAATTTACTTTAAGAAGAAAAACAACTCCTTATAATTTCAAGGACATGTTTCGACAATTTAACCAAACAAACTTCACATGGATATTTATACGGAATAGGCGTGAATACACCAATCGTTCTTAGATACAACACTTAAAAAAAAAACACTTAGATGTTTGCTTAAGTGTTCTATTTATGAGCGATTGGTGTATTCACGCCTATTCTGTATATATGTCCTTCTGAAGTTTGCTTGGTAAAGTTGAAAATGACAATGGTTATGTTTTACTTCTTAAAGTAATTAGCTATGTGGTGCTACTGCATTCATTTGAATTTTAAGTTTGTATTTGCTCCACGTAGAAAATGAAGTGGTTGATGATCCTCTCGTGGGAGCAGATCTGTTAGTTCAGCGAGAAATGGAGAACGGAGAGACACTCAAGAGCCAGGAGTCTCAAGTCAAGTTTTATGCTAGCCGCCATGCTTCTACCTTGCAGTAGGTATCTCATTCGCGTCGACTCATAGGCTCTCTCACTTTGGTATTGTGAGCTTGTACAGGCATGCTTGTCTTTGTCTGTCTTGTAGTTGTTTCTGGGACAAAACTCCAACATGTTTTCTGTCATATCGCCAACATGGCGATAAAATGAAAATATCGTTTCATGCTGTTTTGTTCCACTTGTCTTTGTAGTGGCATTGCAATCTTCTCCGTTACGCATACTGCTCTCTCATCGAATTGGCTTTTACGTTTGCTGTTCGATACTTCGTCGGCTCCGATTGCCGATACATTGATCGGTAACGATTTAGGAATTAAGCGCTTTGCTCCCAGCACAATCGGGATGCATTCAAACATGTTTTGCGAGCTTTGCGCTTTTAGCAGTACTGCGAAAAGGTTGTATTTTCTCTGTTTCTTGTAGTCATCCAGGGGAATTCCGAATTCTATTATCTTTCCGCTTTAGACTCATAGTTTAAAAACTGCGGGGTCTATTAAACGCTGTTGGTGGAGCGCTGTGGCTCAATGTGCTTAAGCAAAGCTAATGACTAATATGACAACATAATGCTTAAGAGAGAAATAAATATCGAGACGGGCGATACCAACGGCCATGGCTCAAGGCTTGTCCCTTCTATGACATTCTCAGCATGCCTGATCTCATTAAAAACAATACTTGTATTGCAAACAGTTCTAGTTCTTCCACTGACGCGATACTCACATTTGGGCCAAAGTGCAAAAATCGTCTGTTTTGTCCATAGCTTTAGGGCCTTCTATCGGCGTATTAGTGCTAGTATCAGATCGCACAGAGCGCCTCAAGACTCAAAGGAAATTACGTACCGGAGCTATAGAAACAAACAAATGCATCTCCGACGTCTATGCGATTCATTTCATCTTTCATAAGGCCTTGCTAAATGCAAATTATTCTTAGGAATACTTCATAAGGAAAATAACAGAAGACTCAAATACGCATGCGCGTTAAAATCGAAACATTACGAGGAAACCAGGCTTATTTTATGACTCTGTAGATCCAGGACGGAGGAACGCAAAATTGCCACGCAAGAAGACAATTAAAAAATTTTAAACATGTGCGTATCATTGAATGGCACCGTTAGACATAAGCTGCACTTCAAAGACGTCGAAGTTATTTCAGAAAGCTGGTTAATGATTTTCGAGATTACAATCGTTAGAAACTGAATTTTGACCAATACAAAAGCTTAATCTGGAAGGCTGCGCTGCTCAACTATATGCCCTAATCAGACTAAAATTAAGCCTCTCACGTGTTGACGGAAAAACACTAAAATGAGAGCAGCATCGACTCCAAATGCTTTGAAAACTATAAACAATTTGCCAAATTGCTAGACTTATACAAATATTTCATAAACTTGCCGTGACGAAACAAAACCATGTCACTTTTGGTTCATGAAAATTGAGATCTCAAGCCCCAACGTCTGGAGCATATTAATTCAAACTCCAATTAAGTTTTTTTCGAAAAAAAAAAATAAATTGGGATGCTCGAAGTGTGTTTGCAATTTGTGCGAGCAACGTTTTTGACGTTAGAAGGGCGCTCATCGGGATTTATTATTAAATTTGATGTTTTAAAAAAGTTTGCTGGTTTAGCTGGCTCCTGATTTCCTCAACCGGATTTTCTTTTAATTTTAATGCGTTAATTTTCAGTACCAAGTATTAGTCCGTGCTATCTTCTTGTTCCACCATGCCTTAAAGGAGCTTATTAGGCTCGCCTGCTATTGTACTTAAAGAATCGCTTTGTTTCCTCGGTGATTCGCAGTGTTTGACGTTAGGCTTACAGTTTAAATGATGACTTCCTCTGTTTGAGTTGCAGAAGTTCCTGTCCACTTGAGTTTTTTGTATTGGCTGGCTTGCTGTTTAAGCAGCTTTTTGCTCATATGTTGCAATTGCGGAAATTTCGCATATCAAGTGGCTTGAAGTCTTGTCGATTCCCCGGACCAGCTTGCATCGTTACTGTCAATATCCCCGGCAGCGTTACTGTCAATCCACTTGCTACCAGTATCACACCCAAACCTGCCACTCTAAACCCTCACTGATCACTTTAAGGTTGTTTGGTGCCATTAGCTCTTGTGACGCCTACAGACAGCATCGAAGATCGGGCAGATCCGACGCAATTTGCAGGAAGTCCGACTGAAGTGAAAAAAGAATTTTGAGTGTTATCATGAGTTTTTTTTTCCTCGGTAACGGAATCGAGAGCTGTGACACTCAATACCCACAAAAATCGGAGTGGAGCAACCACCCCAACCCATCCCACCCCGTTAAAATACTGACTAGGTCATTATTGCAAACAAAGACGATGGCAGTCCATGTGCAGGTCGTCCTAAGTTTATTTTGCGCTGTTTTGCTCATCCCAGACGTCAGCGAACGCACGTTCATTTCCTTCTTATTTGTTACCATGGTATTGTTGTGTTCGCAATGGTGGTGGCGCAACGTGGTGGCAGTCTTGGCAGGATGGCTAAACCGACCGCTCGTCTGCCTCACACTTTTCAACCCTGTGTTTACATCTCGAACTCTTTACGTTGAAAATTGGGTAAAGTTTAGATCTTTCGTGCTTGCCTGCTCATTTCGGTTAGAAAAATCTTAGTTTTAATTAAAGTTTCTTACTTCCACTTTAGACAAGAGTGGCATAATCTCTTCGATCAAGATGACTACTTTAGTAATGTATGGTTCATTGCTGTTCGATATCCTTGATTTTTTTTGCTTTTGTTGTGCTTCCACTGGGGTTCGGCCTATGTGTAAGCGTTGGCATCTAGCTGGTTGTCTTCTGTTTGACGCATTAGAAGTTTAGATATTCCTGTTGAAGCTGCTCTATTCTCTATACGATTAGACAGTGTCCTATTTGGATAAAAATGTGTCTGTTTCAGCTACAACGCAATGCATTCAACGGCAGCCTGGGCACGAAATCATTTCGAAGCATTTGTTGGAGGGTAAGCAACTAAGGTGTGCTGATGATGATGCTTAAATGCGAATGTTAATGACCACGGCATCACGAGGTGGTGAAGGCAGCGCAGCAAGTGAAATCCTTTCTATACTCACACAATGGTCCTACCATAGTGATCTATTCCTATATCATAAGCATGGCAGTATCTGGTCCGTTTGTATGAAAGTTTTCCACTTCTTTGACTTTATGACTTCCGAAGCACACTCCTATTCCATGTTATATATTTGCGTGCATGTCCTTTATATCTGCGTGATATATTTATGTGTATCTTGCGTAGTACATAAAGTTTGCTCTGTGTATATTATGTCCTTATGATTAGTTAATGCATATCTTCTGTAGCTTCATTTGATGTTATCTGCATATAAAATATCATATGAATGTTTTACTTATCTGGGTGAATGTTTTTGGATGTTTCTTCTTAAGGCGTGAAGTCGTTCCGCTTGGTATTACCTAGATGAGACGTTGTTAGTAGCTAGATCTTACGGTACGTGGCATCAAAGTTTTGTTAGTGATGTTTGCATGGTCTTCGCAGTTATTTTGGGAATGTCTACCCGAAGAAAGAAGCTGTTGGGTGGAGAACGCAAAGAAATTGAGGGATGACTACAATGTTGTCAGAAGTAAGGTAAGGTTAAATTGAACAGCTGACATTCTGCTGAGGACGTTGGAATTAGGGAGATGTCCCAAGGAACAGCTTTGGTGGAGCCGGTGCTGTGTAAGCTAGTCCGTTTCTAGGTATGTTCGTTGTGGGTTTGGGTTTGTGTGTGTGTGTGTGTGTGTGTGTGTGTGTGTGTGTGTGTGTGTGTGTGTGTGTGTGCCTGCTTGCGTGGATGTCTAATTATGCTTTCAAGCCAAAAGTTAAGGGGCGCTGTTTGGTGTTGGCACTGCATGCTCCTAAGCTTAAGCGAGCATTTGATCTAAAACACGTCACATTTAGACGCTTGGAGCCCACGGTAGATGGAATCATGCGCTTTATGTCATTCCTTTTATATTTTGACGTACGATGTATTTTATTGTGCGTTCTGGTGCATTATGTTGCTCGACCTCTACTTAGCTAACTATATAACGGTGTTTTTATTGTTCTATATGAAGTATGTCGTGGACCCGTACGAGCAAGAGCAAAGTGACGATCTAGATATCCACCATCCGCTTTCTCAAGCCGAGGAGGTAAGTGTTCAGCGTTATTCCTAGGACGAATTTGGCCGAGTTGTAGTGATTGGCGTTACTTGTGTTTCCCATTCCAGTTTGCACCCATAGTGGCGTACAGTACACTACCATATGACTAAGTTCGTAAGTCTAAGTTTAGGTGTCAAATCCCTGCGTTGTGAATAAATTTTCATGAAAATTTTCATGTCTCGTCTGGACTGGTTTTAAATTTCGTAAATTAGTTATTGACGGTATAAGCATTGTCAGTTATTGTGTTTTTGTGGGGTTGTGTTTAGAGTGTGTGGCACAAGTATTTCCAAGATAAGGAGCTAAGAACTACCATCATGCAAGATCTGGACAGATTGTAAGCATCTAGATTGACTATACGTAGTAGCATGACGAACTTGCTAGTTGTCGTTGATTTGAAATCGTATCCTGGATCACCAATCTACGTTATCTTCTTGATAGCATGTGCTGGAGCTATATCTTTTCGTGTTTAAAAGTTTTTCTATGCTTCATTCGGTTTTATCCTCTGTGTTTCTGTATATCTGATGTTCTTATTTGGAATTTTTCTGTTAGAGAATTAGTAAGCCGTTTTAATTGCCCTTTCATGCTCTTGAAATTGCAGATTCCCTGAAATAGAGTTCTTTCAGAAAGACACTGTCAAGTAAGCCTGTTGCTACGTGAGCCTTTTATTCGAGCAAAGTCTTTACGTCTGTGTTATTTGCTGTTGTCGAAATAGACTAAGCTTTCAATTGTTTTCTTGACCATAAGATAATCCACCAAATTCAAAGTTCAGCGTTGGAAATTTTTTTCGTGCCAGCTTGATGGTCGTCCAGTGTTTGGTGCTTTTCTTGATTGTGCTTCGTCTTTTCGGCTTTCAGCCCTTTCCCGTGATGTTTCTTGAGTGGTGCTTTATAGGCAAAGTTGGCAATTCCGTTTCGTATCACTACCCCGACTGGAAATTTTTGGAATTTGAATTTCCCATGTAGATGTTTCAAAACAAAAAAAAATTATCCTGTCCATTTCTGAGCTTTGTAATGCCTTAAAGTATGCCTGTCGATGGTGGATTTTCTGTCCGCAAGGAGATTTGAGTGCGTTCGGCAGCCTTTTAAAGAGCTTTACCTCGCTAGCTGGCAGTTTACAAGAATAATTTTAATTTATTAAATTAAGTATATTAAATAAAAAGTTGTATGTTTGACACATATACGGCGCAGGTTGTGTTCTTGTTTACGTAGGATTCCATTCTGCCCCTGATGTGGGATTCTGGTGATTATTTGTATTGGTGCTTGTGATGTATGCGTGAAATGGGCTCATCTCTGCTTTCACGGTTCGCGAACGTTATAGATGCTTATGCAGTATCGACCACGCGTGGAGGCTCGTCTGCTTACTAACCATGTTTTTAATTTGCCCAGCGCGTTTAGCCGGTCGCTTGTTGTCTGCGTTTTCCTTATCCCTCAGTCAATATTGCACCGCCTGGGTGTCGCTCGGCTTAGGGGACTGTGGGTTGGGTATCTTAAGTCAGGCAATTATAAGTATCACTTGAATTACCCTCTTGCCTTGTTCTTCTGTTGTCTGATTAGTGAGAATATGTAGAGAAAGACGTGGTTTGGTTAGTATTTATACCTGAGTATTTGCTGTAATGTAGTGTATTTGTAGTTAAGAAGCGGGGTTGCTTTCTTGATGTTAATTGATCTACCAATGTGCTCTCTTGCGCCTTATCTTATTTAACTAATTGCTGCCCTAGTGCCTGGCTTTTCTTCTTGTGCCTGCGGTTGTGTTCTCAGGATGATTTTTACTCACTCTCATGAATTCGGTATTTAGGTCTGTGATGTTGCACATCCTGTTCTGCTATGCTCGCGAAAATCCTCAGCTCTCATATAGACAGGTTAGTTCTGACATTCTTTCAAGTCTGCAAATCTTTTAGTTCTGTGTTTGGAGCTCGCTGTGAATAAGTTGTCCAGCGCAGTCTCTGCACTCTGACATTGCTTGTTTACGTACTCGTTCTAAGTTATAAGCGCTTGCATGGTTTAGTAATCTATAATTTGCTTTGCAGGGCATGCATGAGATTTTGGCCCCCGTTTTGTACGTTATGCTGACTAACTGTGCCGCTGTGAGGGAGAGCACGGAAGATTTAAGGTTATTCTCTTGTTTTTCTCTCTTATCGCTCCACTCGTCTACGCATTTGCAAGATAGTGGCTGATGTCTTGGTACTGCCATAAATTCTCCTTCATGTTTGCATACAGTTCGGTTTTTAAGGGTCCTTGTAAATTGTCTTACTGAACATGGTCTCAGACTTGCACCGGTCTTTAGGAATTTCTCTATGCGACAGTATTCAAGGCTTTGGAGACTTAGGCTGTTGACAACTTTCGTTTTAGTGAAGAAATTCGATTTCTTCTGGACCTGAGCTATGTAGAGAGTGACGCATAGTAAGTGTTCAGATACTTCAAGTTGTAAACTTTGAGGAATCTTACGGTCGCCATCTTGTTCCTAATTTGGTTCAAGTTCTATGGTTAATACCTTCAGTTTTTACCCATGGTTGGTAGTTAACCGTGAATGTTTACTTGTTGATTCATTGATTTGCTTAAGAAGTTTGAGAATTCATTGAGTTTCTTAAGACGTTTTTTGACACACATGTGGGTACGGAGGTAAAAAGTTCTACAAATTTTATGTGCAAAGGTGTGGTAGCGTCTTTACCTGCTCTTCTGATTCTCTTACTTCCAGCGTAATGTTTAGTCGTATCATGGATGCGATTGAGATTTGGTACGTGAATAATAAGCCGAACAGTAACGTTGCCACTCATAGTCAGGTTGGTCTCTCTATTTTTCTATGACATAAGCCGAATACTTCTGTCGTGTGCCGCGAATCTAATATATATTTAAGCAATTTAAAAGCAGCAAAGGAATGTCCTTGTCGAAGTTGAATGCTTCGAATGTGTGCCATGTTCTGCGTTGTTTTACCACTTTGCAATTGTAAGAACTTCGAATTCGAGATGTACTGCGTTGTTTTTTATCCGATAGCTAGCACGTAATTGCCGACAGCGAAGGGGCAATCTACGCAATTCGGCTAAAGTTACGCGAATCGATTAGTTTTCTCTCGCAAATTTCGTGTGTTTTCGTCGGTTGTCGTTGTGTTAGCTCCCTGTGCGCCTGCCTGGTTCTCGTGTGTGCTTTCAGTGGCATGAAGTGAGTGTCGTGCGGATGAGATGCCTTCTCCTATTTCGTTAGGACATATCTGACAGGAGCATGTTCCAGAAGCAGCCGAACTCGCAAGCAGTGAGCCGTTCTACTTGCTTTCGTTTTTATTTATTTCAGGCAATCTCAGCGATATTTTGCTTTTTTAATACGATGACGATGACGATGACGATGATGATGATGATGATGATGATGATGATGATGATGATGATGATGATGATGATGAT
>QQSS02196500.1:0-12561 GCA_003687565.2 Craspedacusta sowerbii
TATATATATATATATATATATATATATATATTTGTATACATACTTGCACAAATTCAGATTATCGTAGTGAAGACATCTTGAGGAAATCTTCATAACTATAAAACTTCGTTTAAGGAAAAGAAAGACTCATGATTTAAAGGCTGTTCATTCATATCTGAACGAGTCAGCTTTCCAAAGCTGACAAAATACTGTCGCATAAATACTATGTGAGAAAGTTATTTCCATAAATCAACTAATTGATCAATCAAATCTTTTCTGGAAAATAGTCCGTAAATAACATGAAGAAGATCCAACGCTTTCATGTAAATATAGCAAACACAAGAAATCCTGACATAGAAACAGACTTCGAAAATGATCGTACTATCAACAAAGGGGAGTTTCTCTCGATAGCGAAATGCTAGTTAAGCAGGGATCACCGTTAGTTCAGTGCGATTGCGCTATTCACAGTGTTTCAGATTCGCATCGTCACTACAGTAATAAAGATTACACGTTAAGATTAAGAGTCACGCCAAAATGAAGAGAATCAGCTACATATACTTCATTTCAGATCTTCAAATCTCATCTAAACACTGCTCTTTCGATCCTACCGACTTGCTACAATTAGAAATTTATTTATTACGAGTTCTTCATGTTGAGACACTCTTAAAGAATAACCTAATTCCCTAAATCACAAAGAATAACCTTATTCCCTAAATCAGTCATCAATATTATGGTCAACAAATACTTTTGCGAAGTGCATAATTAATCAATTTATCACAGGACTTCTCCATAACTGAAACAACGGATTGAAATTGCACGACCGCCTTTAGAAGCTCCATTACGTAACATCCAGCCACAACTTAAAAATACGCAGAAGAAAACACGCGCTATGTTAACGCAGGAATATCACTTAAACCAACCAATAGGCTGGGCTTGATCTTCTCTTTCGAAGACCACTTGCAAATTTTGTGTACGAAGCAGCTCAGAAGTATAAGTGCGGTAGATGCAATTCTAAATACTTTGGTTCATCATAGCACCACAAACCCGTTACGACATTATATATATTATTATATGATATATTATATATTATATGATATATTATATTATATGATATGATATATTCAGGACGCCAAGGCCGTGTTCTACTTGAAGTTTGTCATAGGTCAGTGCAACACGGCTGTTAGAGATGATATGCTGAGCATAAATACTCCCGAGGTTGTTTCAGACTTCTAAATCTTTCCTACATACGGCAAGGGGAAGTTTCTTAAACTCCAGGAGATGATCTTTATTAAGAAGGACGAACTCACTTTGAATTTTCAGGGACAGGCATATCCCTAAAATTCTTTAAAAGTTAGTATTCTGATTAGCTATAAAGTTATAAATTTAGTTTACGTTTCCTGGTTCACTTTGTAAATTTTTTCAGAATTCTGTCTGAAGACGACAACAGCAATTTGTCGAAAGCTTCCACAAACTTGATACTTCCCTTCACGTATATTGATAAATAAGTATATATACATATATTCAAACGTTCTTTTAAACGCAAGACTTGCGCACATTTGCGGAAGAATACAACACTTATTATTAAATAATTTTGCAACATGCTTCGACTGCTCATCACTCCTTATCAGGCAAACACTAACAAACACGCAAAATCCGATTTAAATATTTGAACACTCAGTCGTCAAGGCTACGCAGGGATACAGCCAATTCAGCGCCGAGCAAATTAGCGCCAACCAATTTAGCGTGGTCAATTTGGCGCAAGTTCTTTTCGCGCCCTTAACTTTGGCGCCGTCTGATTCAGCGCGTAGCACTTTGGCGTTTATTTCATTCCGCGAGATGGACACGCGGAGTTTCGCAATAACAGGACCCGACTTACGGACAGAGTAAGAGGAAAGATCACTAACCAAGGGCCTTTCATTCTCGACTGGCAATTATGCTACCTTTTCAATTATATTCGACCAAAGCAAGTCCTCCCATGAAGTTCTATTTAATACAAGTACCATTACATGCTACTGAAGGAAGTACTTTAATAAGCTCGCCTTGCCAAATTCATGAACGGAGGCGCAAGGTAGTACAAATATCGTGCATGAAGGTGCCTTCGAGTATAACCGGCGTATAGACCTTATCATCAATAGTTCATAGTTATAATACCAAAGACTGTTCTCAGGAAAAAGGGAAAATAATTTTAATGCTTGCGTTCGTCTGGGTTCTTGTAAAATCAGTATCATAATATAAAGTACAATTGTATCTTTGTATGCGGTTTGTAGTCGTGAGGTAAGATTTTCGTAGGTACTTATGATGTCGTGACGGCAATTTTGACTTAGACTTGTACCTTCTTTGGCGTTAGGACTTGCGTGGGTTAGATTTACTCTTCTTTGACTTGGTGCCTGCCAGGTGTGTTGGTGTTTGTACGAGGAAGCAGACAAGCAACTTAAAAGAGGCTTTGGTGCACTTGAAACTGCAGCGACTTTTTCTCTTCAAGCAGACGCATACTTGATCAAAATCATTTAGTTTCCGCAATTATTAAAAAAACGGCGAGTAAAAAGACTACTTTCAAATGGAATGCAAGTTCCGCATTCACATCATTAATTCTAGAAGCTTCTCCACAGGTAGGCCATTACACATACATCATTAATGACCCTAGCAAGCATAACTAACTGCTCAAGCTTGCATAAGAAATGGCTCATACAAACATCACTAGATATAGTCTACCTTCGCTATAATCAATGCACTTTCGCCTATCTCTTGCCTTCCAAACAGTTAGGTTTAAACTTGGCAATGGTACCTCCCAAGTTTGTTCTTATCTCTTATATTAATGCTTTTTTAAAAATATCATTCCCTTTAGTTAGTTATTTTTCTTTGATTCTGCAGAGCATTATTCGATTAACAGGCTTTCGAATTACCAAGTTTAATAAGGTTAAAACTTGTTTGTAGAGCATTACTATTCACTCTTCCTTTCTCATGTTCTGCTCTTCTGTGAGACGATAAGTATTCTCCGCATTAAGTTTGGGGATCCAAGCAGAATGTACTTAACCATTGCGCTACGTAAAAGATAATTGGCTAGACAATGATGGAGCCCAAGCAACCTCCCATTGAAGCAATGGAGCAATAGCCCCTTAGGGAGGTTCAGATGAACCTGGCTTATGAATTAAGAAATTGGTAACGCATTTGAATTTTTTTTTTGCTGCTTGTCTTTATGAAAATTAAAAACATCGGGAGATTATTTGAATTAAAAAAAATTTACCGTTTCCTCGCAAGGCCAAGCGATTATAGCCTGACTGTGGTATGAAGCGATGCAGAGAAGGTGAACGAATTTTATTCATTCTGGGGCTCACAGGGGTGGCATTTTAGCAAGGCAATTCAAGGTTCCACTGACACAATTATAGCACTTAAATGGGGTTAGCTTTCTATGAAAGACTTTAAGGTACTGTCCGCCGCAAGTAAAACACAAGTTAACTTTTTACATATTCACAATACAACAATTTAAGGCACTTAGAGTAGAAATGAAGAGCCTCGATGGGTAAATCTTCAAGGCTAAGAATATCTTAAACGACTTAAAGATGGGTCATTGCTTGAAGTGCTGAGCGATGGTGGATGTGGGTTTTTTCGTTCTATAATGCTCATAAATTCTAGCCCTAAGGTGGCTGGTCGCGAGACCAATATATTAGTTGTTACAGCCAATGCAAATAAACTTGTATATCACTCGAGACTTCGAGATCTTGGCTATCTTGTCCTGTACTGAAAAGTAAGAACCTATTTTGAACGGAAGAAAGACCAGATTGATATTTAAATCCTTGCAAAACTTAGGCACAATTCTTCTCAATCGAGATAGCACAAGACTAGAGGTTTTTCCAATAAAAGGCAGTTTAAAATATTTCAAGTCTTCGTATTTGTCACTGGTTTTATCTGTACACTGCGAAGTGTTGCGCTTGGCGAAAAACGAGCGTATTTCCTTATCTAACATCTGCTGTGGGAAACTGTTCTTCTGTAAGTATTTGGGGATATTTAGAACTTCCCGATGGAAATTTTCCCATGAGCTACATAAACGAAAACTTCTATATAATAGGCAACGAATCAAGCCAATTTTATAAAAGAATGGTGTGAAACTTAGAAAACTGGTGTACAGTCCAGTGAAGGTGGGCTTGCTGTAGACACTGGTTGAAGTCTTAGCTGTAAAATTTTCGATTAGGATATCAAGAAATGGCAATCGACCCACTACAGCAGCCTCAAATGTGAACCTAATGTTGGGATGCGTGCTATTTATAAAATTGAAAAACTTATGGGCATCCTCCTTGTTATGAAAGACACAAACAATATCGTCAACACATCTTCGATACATGAGCGTCACCTGTAAAATTCTTGAGAATTCCATCTCTGCTCATGATGCAAGATGTTCATCCCTTATAAAGAAACTATCGCTCTGACAGTTGATGTATCAGCTGAAAATAATGCCTTCGGTGAGCGTTCTCGCTCCCAGTTAACAAAACTATTCGCGTATGCAGCATCGATGAATCACTTTCTGTTTAAGGGTTGTTTGTATGATCAACTAGATAGCGTTGCGATGGGGCCACCACGAGGTAAAGAATGCTATATATATAGCACAAAAGGCTGCACTTATTATTCAAGCCAGCTCAAAAAAAGCGAGCTACGGCGACAAATAAAGGCATTTACATGTAGTGGTCAGTAGCGTCTGAAAAAATATCACATCCGATCTAGGGACATTTAATTTAGAAGCGGGAAGGTGATCTAGCTTTGTTTGCATCAAGCATAGTTTGCAGAGTACACGCTCGAATTACGCTTAACAAAGTGGTCTCTATCCCCCGCTTGCAGTATACCAATCACAAACGAGTTAAAATCGCGACGAGCAACACAATGCCTTCTTCGCAAAACGTAGCGGGATAAGTTATGTTTATCTGAAAGTTAAGCAATCCTGCATCGAGCCAGCCCGTATCCGAGACACGCAAAATACGGAGACACATTCTAGAAAACTCGCACGAGCTAAAAAAACTTTCCCCGTTTACTTAGAGTTTCTTCATCAGACCAGTAGAACCATTTGCATCCAAGTACACAGTTAACGAATAAAAACTGCCACCGCAAGACAAAGAGGAAAGCCTCTAGATTGTCCGCGTACTGAACAGCCCACCAGCGGAGCTGAGCTGACCACGACCAAGTCGATGACAGTGAAGCTGGACCTACTACGTTGTCAATGCAAAACAAGCGAGGCCAAAGGAGAAGCGAGCGCCCGCAGGAGTTCAGTTCAGCTCCACAAAAATATCACAGGGAGTTTATACTTCAACCGGTTGTGTTTCCGACCAACAAAATGAATAACAAAAAGGAATAACAGCACACACACAAACACACACACAGACAGAAATATATATTTTTTTTCATAGAATGGTGCCTTTCATAGACGAGCAAGATTAGCTCGCGAGTTTCTCGTCTAGCACACAAAACCAGCGGTCTCACAACATGAGATACCCCGAAAGTTGCTGATTAGCAGCGCTGTGCGAAGGCCACGCGAGAGCGGTGCAGTCCGCCATGTGATCTGCCGCTTTGTTTACACAGCGAGTCACCTGTTGTCAAACAGGCATCATGGCTCAACATCATGCCGATTCCACGCGCAGGGGAGGGGAAGGGGCGGCTGCTACGCCAACACGAAATTTGGTAATAGCGTCAAACACTTGTCCATGCTGATGCACAGGTCAAGTACTGGTGTCCGTAGCTAACAAACTGTCTCGAGAAAAGCCCAAGCATCCTCCGGTGAGAAGTCGCTTATCAAGAAAGAAGCTAAACCAACAAGTATAGATGTACACCGCGATGAACTCTGGGTCGAGAAAACGAAGGTGAAAGCAACAGCTGCAAAGTCGTTGTAAAGCAAGTCGTTCCCCAGGGCCCGCAAGAACGAGACCGTCTTCCCACCGAGTTCAAAGACAGGCGTGCAATAGGAAATGTGATCTGGAAGAGTCCAATTCGAAACCTGGACTCGAACAAAGCCGGATAATATCGTCCTTACGCAAACGCAAACAAGGAATTCCTTCTCCACCCCCAGCAGCGGGTCCCACTGAGTGACCGCAAGCAGGGACCTAAAGCTTCGTCTTCACGGCACAGCCAGCTGGAAAAAAATTCAATTTTTACGAAAGCCTTTTAGCGTCACCTAAAAACAAACAAAAAAAAATAAAAATTAGTACGAGAATGCTACAGAACTATTCTGATAAATTGCACTCATTTGAAGCGTGAAAGCGCAAGCCTCTCCTAATCCACTCCCATCGATCCATCAAGAATCCGTCAAAGTACTCTACTTGTGGGCCTAACAAGGCAGACACAACCAAGGAAGAAGAAAGCCAAGGCATGGAAAACGGAGGTTCAATCCCACTTGGTTTCGATAGCTATACGATCTTCAATACCTCACTTAGAGTAAGCCCGACAGAGACTAGCACGAGATGCAGCCTTTCAATCTCAACTCTCGCACAAATCGGCCACACCCCTGCCGACTACACTTGTGCGGATAACGCATCCTGAAGTCACTGCTAATCTGACTGCTCTGACGACTTTCAGAACGCAAGCCCATCACCTGACATTTCCACGCAGCGAAACCAAGCCGTTCGCGTACAGCTCCCACCGCTCAAGGTCGTGAAATCCTCGATCTCCTCGTAGAGAACACTCGGTCATGATAAAGAACTGAATCTATACGCATCAAAATGCTCCAGCGCCGGGTTGTTTCACCCAATCTATCATCCGTGTGCATCTGATCGCTACTCAAAGTAGCTACGGAAGCTTCAATAACTTTCAGGAAATGATACGGCCCGACGATACCGGCGCAAAGCACCCACCATGTGTAACTATGGCCTAAGCGAACCCTGGTCAAAGGCCAAGCCTTGTCTAGCACGTGCAACCGTTCACTAGAATAAAGGGGCACACCGAAATGAGATCATCCCATTCGCGAGACTGAGAAAGTCGGAAGGGGTGGACCGAGCAGCAAGTCTGAACATTCAAAGTAAGTTCGCATCGCTGGCCTAACGCTGCCTATTCATATATATCACTCTTTCTTTCATAAAGAATCGCTTAATGCGTGTAACACTCTTTTCTATTGCTACAAATCGAAGGGGCAACTTATAGACCGTGTTACCCTAATGTCGCTTTCACGCTGCTTTCGTAAGTACGAAGTCAAGCATTTGGTGCTCGCGTCGCCTTTCTTCTATGCTACAGCGCTCAGAAAATTTCTTTTTCTCATCCGTCTTCTGAAGGCACCTAGTGCTGACTACTAGCTCATGTTTGGCTGTTTTTGCATTATGTAAATGAAGCATGGCATGGCAGCGCAATAGCTCGAATCGAAGCCTGCAAACGAGCCTGCGTCTGCAACTGTACTCGCCCGCGTCTCGTGCTAGCCTTGTTCTCATAGACCAAACCCAGCAAGTCTGTAAAATCATGGCGAGCATTGGAAGCGACGAGACGGTGATCGTCACGTTCGTGGGCGTCAACTCGTCACTGCCCACTGAAGACTCCAAAGCAGCTCAGAAGAAATACTCTGACAACGCACTGTCGGAGGGCGCCCTACAGACGAGCTGCTCTGAAGCCGTGCCGGCCATATCGAAATCGGAAGGTGCTAACTTCGATTTCCTCGTAAAGAACTTTTGGCCTGTGGGCAAACTGGAAGCCAAATACCCCGATGGAATCCCGTCAAAGCCACCTGCAGGACCGCATATGGAAGCCGTAGTTTTAGGTACATTCGTTCTCAAGGAAAACCTCGTCAAAGACCCGCAACTTATAATTCCCAGTCGTGCAGAAACTGTCAAAACAAACCCGGAGAAGTTGGTAGTGTTCCTGAAGAAGAAAGATCAGGACGCACCCAACACAAAATTGGCGGAAAAGTTTGCTGAAGTCAAGGCAGCAGCGCAAGGCATCGCAAGCGTCCAGGGCTTCCTACTCTACAAGAAAGAGTTGCCCAAAACAAACGAGGGTAAAGAGGACCCGTTCTTTGACTTCGCGGTCGAGGTTTTTGTCGATGCAAACGGACTAGCTGAGATCAAGCCGGTCTTGCAGCAACTTCACGAAAACCGATCTGACGAAGTCACGGTGTATTACGGAGCCTTTCGCGACTTCTCATACAACCCGAACGCTTGAAACCATGGTAATCAGCCCACCATAAATTTGTAAGATGACAAGATTTTAAATATAAATTCTCCGAGTTGACAAGTGCTTTGATTCGTCTTTCTAACGCAGATGACTGAAGGACGTATATCAAAATAGCTGTAAAGCCAAAAAACTTGCCTCAAAATCGGAGATGCCCACTGTAGTATGGCTAGGACCAATAATACTTTTTGATGCAATTCTACCGACGGGAGAAAAGCGTTTACACCAACCGGATTTTCAGTGAATAAAAATCGATTCGTTCAAAATTAAAGTTCCGCAATCTTTCGGTGGGTCTCTGGCCCAACTTACAATAAATATTACTGATAAGTTATGCTATTGCAAAGCAATTCCAGTCAGACAACGGAAGGAAATTATTAGGACTCTAATCAAAAGTAAGAATATAATGATGAAAGAAAAATGACAGGCATTAATTACAACAGCCAAAACTTTAAACTCTTGCAGCAAAACATAAGCGAGCAGGCGTTTACGAAACGACGCACGGAGCCCCTTGACTCACGCCAGGAAATTATACGACCACATACGATCTGTCGACCAAACTACGACGAAGTGTCATGAAAGTAATAAATGCAACATAAAAACATTAAAGAAATTCAAAGACCACCACGTGATGGTCCAGACCCAAAACCACTACTCTGTGCTCCAAGAAAAAAGAAGTAAATAAATAAATAAATAAATAAATAAATAAATAATAAATAAATAAACAAATAAATAATAAATAAATAAATAAATAAATAAGAGATGAACAAACTATTAAAACACCTCTAATACTCCTAGCATCGCTAAATAACTCGAGAATGACGCCTGTTGTATGGTATGGAAACTAACAAGATAAAATATTTTTATAGCTGTGTAAAATATGAAGTAACATTAGACAAGCAACGTCGCAAGCAACACAATACAAGAAGGCTGTACAGCAGCCATAGAAGCAAACAAGAATATTCCCCAATTCCACTGGAGGAAAGCCATGCGAGATGTAATAAATGTACACTCGCTGAGCAGAACACATATAAAATTGATTTCCCTGTCATGCTAATATGCAAGACGGGAACCCGAGATCATTAAATAACGTCGGGTACACGAAAGACTTTCTACGTCGATCTACTTTTCGACTTTCTACTCTTATTCAGATGCAACGCCTTTTTTGAGTCAAGATCGAAGTATACGCTGGTCACATTAAGTGACTGAGTTCCCCAAAAGGACTCGATCTCAATTCATGAAATCGAGTCCAATAACTGGTTTGCTTTATACAATTGAATCCAATTCGAATTATATAATTAGGCAACTTATACCCGAGTTGGCAACTCATTGCGGGTGCTTAATTTGCGCTGCAAAGTAAACAAATATTCGAAAACGAAAAGCATCATCACGACTTATCAATTAGAGTTTCGGAAATTCATTCGCGTCTCACAAAAAGAGAGATTAATAAAACAAAAAAAAGTTCAAGTTTTGCGAATAACCTGGAGCAGTTGACCCATTGTCCTGTGTCAGCTTGGAAAATGGACTCTGAAAATTGATTCTCATTATTGCAAACACCGTTTAAAATGAGCTAAGCAGTTTTCAACTCGCGGCGAACTCCATAAAATGCTTGATAATACAAAAGGTTAAATATAAGACGGGAAAATATGGCATCTTTGCAATAGCAATAAGCCAAAATGCTGATTGCATAAATTCAAATGTAGCACCTGCCTAGAATTTAAAGACCTTCTAATCAACAACAACAAAGATGTCATTTAAAAATCAGCCAATTAGGCAAAGGAATACAATTACGGATGAGGTTGAAAATCCATAAATTTATACTTTGATCATCAACAAAGGCTTCGAGGGATGCTCAACTGCTGTGTCTTTGCCAGTACAGTTTCTTGACCAGAGTAGAAAGAGTCAATAATATGCTTTTGATATAATGAAAGATAATTGCAGGTTAGGTCTGAGAGAATAAAATTGTGCATTTTTATGGGAACTAATGCATCTCCGGACTAATGTACCCTTCAAACTCTCACAGTGACTGAAATGACAGCCAGCTCTAGATGAGATCCTTTTTACATGGCACCACATCATAGTAGCAAATAACAACATATATCAAATCAAATGCATAATACATGATTAAGCCTATCAGGCCTAGCGATAAACGCAACTGATATATTTCTCTGATGAATTCATTTGAAACCATAGGTTCTCAAAATAGTGCTGAAAAACATTCATTCGGATTCATCCCCACAACTATGCAATAGGCTGTAATTTACAAATGTTCTCTATCTGCCATTTTAATGGGATGCTTGATAATGGTAAAGAGCACTGGAAGTGCAAGACAAGAGAGAGCCTGGAAATGTGTTCGAAATCCTCCCGTCTACAACACCATTACAGATGCTTTAGATTCCCTGAAGACCATCATTTAAAAAGACAGCAGCAGGATGCCTCAGCAGCTCGAAACTGCACAACATGGTACCCTCGTGCTTCTACTGCATGACGGACAAGAGCTCAGTAGCACTAATAACTATAAGTGCAAGAGTTAAGTAGCACAACTTAATTAAATGTTTGACAATGTAACTTCACAACAAACAGAATTTGACTCACACCCGGAATCGCCACATTGCTTATATCAACAGATCCTCACAAACTCACGATGGACCAAATCTCTGCATTGGCACAAACTTGATCATAATTTTAACTTAAGTAGCAGAAATTGCTATATAACAATATTAAACAGGAGGAAGGGACTCTTAAGCAACAACTTTGATGTAGATTCAAAAAGTTTTTATAAAGTTTAAGTTATAAAGGGTAGTTGCAATTTTTCAACCCTTCATACGCTAAAAACTTTTTGGCTTCTTAAACTACAGACTTCTTAGCATACTCCGAAAACTCTTTAGCACTAAGATATGCAACGCTTAATACGTAATGAAGTCTTCATTGTGACAAAATCAAATTTTTCATTCGAATGCTTTTCTATATGAATTTTTCACAATTAAATTTTGCATTAAATTTAATAACAGCTGTATCAGCAACAAGGAAGCTAGAGTAAATTCCCAAAATTGGAAAAGATTTAAGTGCCATACAGTAGGGTGCTTATGTAAATGCATGGTGCTTCACGAAAAGAATATCGAAGAATATGCCGTTGAGATCAGGAGGGAACCTATATAAAAATGGCACACAAAAGTACAGCAAGGGTTAGAGTTATGCATGTCAAAAGCAAGAAAAGGATCTTAACTGAATTGATCCAAGCTAAACTGGGGTTCAGTGATGTTGCCTATACAAGCAAATAGAAGGCTTATGGAAAATAACGGAATGGTAATATAAAAAACCAAAGACAATGTCCCTCCAAGTAAATGAAGAGAGAAAATGCTAAAGATTGTGACATAACAACATACTGGTATCAAGTGACTAAATTACTTGGCTATTCTTATACTAGCCAGCTAGCCTGAACAATGCAACTACCCAGCTACTAACCTGTTGCAGATGTCAAACTCTCCTTGGCTTGCTGCAATTTTTCTAAGATCATCAGGATTTCAACTGAAAGACCTGGCACATTTTCTTTAGATCCACAAACATTTTCACAGAATGAACTATCGTCTACATTTGAGGTTATAGAGACTTCTGACCTGCTCTCAGTTTCTTTTCTGTCAAATGCTTCTGAATCTCGATAACTATGACAGTGCTCCAATACTTCCTTGGGCAAAATTAATCCTTGTGCATTCATCGATTTCATTTTAGGTCCAGTAGCATGGTCCCTACAAGCACTACTATCTATCTTAGGTAAACCCCATCCAGATGCGCTACTGCCAGACGTTAAGTTACAATCTTCAATAAAACCAGAGGTTTCTTTGGCATCTATTTCAGCTACAGAAGCAACATCCGGCAAAGGCAAACTGTTTGTAGCAGCTTGAACTGAGTGCACAATGTGCATAGTCTGCACTAAGCTGTTGCCTTCACAGACTGCAGAATTTTCAGTTTTTGATAGTTGGTGATCACTGACAGCACAGCTAAAAGAAATAGCAGGAGACACTTTGCCAACACGTTTTCGAATTCATAAGGCCCCTGGGAACATTCTCAGCAAATTTCCTGTCCTACCTCTTTGCACCTTGGCCTTGGAACGGTAATCGCTTTCTCTTTCGCATCTTCAAAGCTCCATCATCAGCAGCATCGGTTGGACTTTCTTGACTGCAGACTTGTCTACCGCTCATCCTAATCACTAAATCGCAGGCGAATCCAGAAGCACAACTCGTATTTTGATTTGACAGTAATAACAAGCCTAAATTTTTTTAAATATTGCGAGGGCTGTCCATATTCAGATCAATCGGGGGAAACTGGGTTTTGAATGAGCGCCTAAGAAACTGGCAAGTTCCACTTGCATCAATTTGTTAACAACAACAACAACAACAACAACAACAAAATTTTTATTTTTCTCCAAAATGCAACTACAAAAATAAAAAGCAACGC
>QQSS02196511.1:0-12561 GCA_003687565.2 Craspedacusta sowerbii
GCAACCTAAAGCACCGTCTAAATGATCTGGCATGTAAAGTACGGGTACCAATTCAGCCAATATTCACGAGCAGAAAAGTTGGCGAAAGTTTTAGACCAAAGGAAGCAAATCCAAAGATTGTGAGTCAACAATGCGCTGTTTACAAATTTCAATGTGCCAAGTGCGACGCTGGCTTTATCGGCATGACAACCCGCCACCTGCACCAACGCATCGAGGAACACAAACAACAGTCGAGCTCAATCGGTCAACACCTGGCTACTCATCAATTGCCGATCGATTTCGATCTTCACGCCCGCTTCACAACTCTGCTCAGGTGTCGCTCCAAATGGGAGTGTCTGCTAATTGAGAGCTTGATCATCATTGTTTTTCGGTTTTTTGTATTCTTGTTCGTTTAGTCTGAAGATGGTCCAAGATAGGACCGAAACATCACAAAAATTAATAGCTTTATTCTTTGCCTTTATTTTTATGATTATTATTATTATTATTATTATTATTATCATTATTATTATTATTATTATTATTGTTATTATTATTATTATTATTATTATTATTATTATTATTATTATTATTTTTAGTATTATTATTATTTGTTATGAGTCTAGAGTATAGAGTCTCGCCTAATTTATTTTCCCTATTGTTTCAGTTTTTCCTCATTATTGGTATTTGTTATTATTATTTATTTATTTTAGATAGAACCTTTTGGTATTGGTGGCTGGCAATGGATCTTCTTAGCAATTTAGACGCCAAACACTGGGAAAATAAAGGTGGCCCACCAGAGGACCTTCGTGCCATAGGTGAGTTACGCCATGCAATCAAGCACACGTAGCCTCCCCTAATTGTTATTCCCTATTGCCTATTCTAATCGTAGCTCTCATATCGAAAACTTCATACATGTCTGCTTTGCCGACCGTGTTAACTTGGCGGGACCGTCCAGTAACTCATAATTATTATAAAATAAATTGCATTAAGGTAAATGTATTATAACTATTGGTTATGATAGTTATTCTAATAAAGTAATTATTATATTATGATGATTATTATAGTGCAATGAATTGCGTTAACGTCTTTATTATGGGGCTACCCTTCGTACATATCTCTGAAGATGGAGGCAAGATGGAGGATGCTCCACATCCTCTTGAGGGTTTGCAAGACCAAAAGTTCCACACTTGTTCTCTGCTAATTATGTTACTACGTATTCTAAATATGCTGCTTATTTCTTTGCAGAGATGGGTCTTTAAAGTAAGCAGTACTGTCTTGCGAAGTTTTGCTTGCGTTCAAAATGGCTAATTGCCTACGTAACGAGTATGTCTGTCATCTTAGGTTATGAGTACTATCACGTCTTCCGACGGGACGGTCCCCATCCGGATAAAACGATTAAATACTTCCTGCAAAACGAAGACGGTCTCCCTATTCATGCCGTGTTAAAGCACTTGGCGTCCAAGCACGACCCGCTTAAAAATGTTGCCAACGTTCACATGAAGCTAGGCGAGGGTAAAGAAGTGGTGGGTATGATCCTTGAGGACGACTGGGTGGAACGGATCAATTGACGACCCACGACCATTTCAGTTCCATAGCCGTGCAGAGGCAAAAAATACGGCCGAGGTTTTGCAAGTATACCCCCATATGTCGTAGCATCGAGAGAATTTCTTCCGTTTCTGTATCATAATAAAGTAGATATTCCTTGACGCTGACATTTTCGCTTGAGCGGAGACTTCAAGTGTATTGATATTTCGGAACCGCTTCGCGAATTGATTTTTATCTTGGACGTGTGATGAGAACTGGAAAATTTATATCCTTAAGTCTGCAAGTGTTGTGGTTTTTCTTGATGCGTTATTAGTGCAGAAGTGCAGGATCGCTATTGTTCAGGGGATTTACTGGGCAAAGTATAATAGCGACAATCGGTAGGCATCATGGACCATTTTAGACCTCATCGCAAAAAACCTGTTAGCACACACACAATCTCACATACACACACTCACACACGCACATACGCAGGCTGTGCTTGGGCTTGTGTGTTTGCTTGTTTGTGTGTGTGTGTGTGTTTGTGAGGCTGTGCCTGTGCTTGTGCTTGTTTGCTTGTGTGTTTGTGTGCGCGTCTTTGTTAGTGTTTTTTGAGCGTCACAACGATCGGATCGGTTTATGTTACCATGCTTGAACATGGAATGCATATCAGAAATGATCCGATTTTTCAATATTTGACCAGTACTGATGCGGCAGTGCAAGTGTCATTCGAACTCTTAGTCTTGCTGACGCGCGAATAAACCAGAATAAATTCGCTGTTAATTTAAAAAAGGAACTCCATACTTCTGAAATCCAAGAACCTGCAGCATCTGTGTTTATTCTAAGCACCTGTGTTTCTCGTTAGGTGAGCAACAGGGTAAAGCGATCTCTACTCAATCGTGACCAGGTAGCCATTTACAGAGTGAGGACCTCTAGCAAAGCATAGCAAAGTAGAGTGACACGTTCAATCTTTCAATTTTTTCCTACCAGGCTGCCAGAAGCGTTTTTGCGGAGGAACGGCTTCTTCTTCCCCCGACGAGCTTACTGAGGTATTTTCTGAGTGAGCTAGTATCTCCCAGTAATACGCTGCCTGCAACGGATAGTCCTTCTCAGCCTCTTGTGTTCGGGATTATAGCTAATGCGGTTCCAGTAAGGCAACCAGCTCTAACCTGCTGCCGTTCCAGTTTGGCAACCAGCTCTAACCTGCTGCGGTTCCAGTTTGACAACTTGCTGTAACCTGTTCCGCTTCCAGATTGCATTGACTTTAATAGGCCGTGTCTTAGGATATGGCTTTCAACGGCGACTGACCAGTGCCGGTTAAGTGATTGATCTAGCTCACTAGTTGTGAGCAGGGCGTTGTAATGCCCTTGGTAGTTAAAAGCTACCTAAACGCGGACGAGTCTCGATGAGATCAACGGCGTTGCATATGCTAGTGAACTAGCTAGCGAGGAAAGGAGTGTGGATCAGTCTCGCGAAAAATCCGCAAGAAACAAGCATGCGAAGACAACCAAACAGTAAAGAGAGCTGAGCGCTCGCCTGGACAAACAACATAGGAACGCAGGTTCTAATGAGAACCGCCCTAGACAGAGAAGAATAGCGTTTGTTGTCAACTCATGCCAGAGCACCCGTCAGTGATGTACAGTAGAAGCTGTTCATAGATATGATGAAGAGGAAGAAGAAGACAGCGAAAAGCGCATGCGCGAGGGAAGCGCTTCTCATATCAACGTGCGCTCTGCAGGAACAAACTCGGCATATTCACAATCGGTGTTCTAATTATCAAACCCGTTGAAAAGCTCACGATCGGATAAAGAAACGCGCCAACAACAAAAGATCCGAATTTTTGCCAACACTTTATTTCAATAATTTATTTCAAGTGCTCATGCCTATTTTGATAGGAGTGGTGAAGCTACAGCTAGGCATAAACTGAAGTGTTTGCACGTGACATAAATCGGCCACGAAACCCAATCGGACTAAGTAGAGAACCCAGACCAGACAGGAGCCATCGGGAACGGCCTCCGAAACCCCCTATGAATTCCGTTCCAAAACCGGGCGAAATTCAGCTTCGACCCCGGTCCGAATTCCGCTTCAATCAGGGTCCGAATTCCGCTTCAACCCCGATCGGAATTTCGTTTCAACACTAACCGGAATTCTGTTCAAAGCCCAGCCGGAATTACCTTCCATCTTAGGTTATAAGTTCACTCCAAACCAGCAGAATACCGGAAGAAGGTTCAGCGGCAGGATAGAAGATCTAACGATCCGTTCGGAAAGACGATCGGTCTAGCCATGGACCTCAAGGTCCACTTGGCTTAAGTCGTCCAGTTCCCATGCACCGTTAGAACGACCGTTACTTGCTCGCAGGAATATTGACATGTCCAGTGGAAGCCGACTCCCTATAACGAGCAGAAGAAAGTTTTATAAAAATTAACAACAGGCGTCCAATGCTACAAGCTACCTATCAGCCAAATTTGGAAAAGCTACCTTGGAAAAAACACAGCGGCTCTTCAAAGACCTTTGTGTCAAAACTCAACATACAGTTTCGATTCTAGCAATACAAACACGAACATAGTTAACGTAAAAAACCTAGAAAAATTATATATATAACTGGACGAAACTTTAAAGCAGCAGGACGAGACACGGGTATTTCACGAAATACGAAGCGTTTAGAGTTTCGATCTTCTTCAAGGTCCAGCCATTCTCAGAAGACACTCTTCGTCAACAGAGAAAGCGACATGAACATGAAAAACGCCTAACAACAAGGCTCATCAACACAAAGTACTAATTCTAAAAATATGGCGCGGTTGCTTGTAATGTGCTTGCCGCAAATACAGAAACCATCTGCTTTCGCAACAAACAAAAAAAATAATAATAATAAAAAAATAAATGAGAAAAAAACAAACAAATAAGACAACAAACGCTATCGTCATGTCGGTCAAAGAAAGTGCAGCCCGAGATGTCTGCCTGGCAACATCAAAACGAATTTACCCCGTTCCTTCCCTGTGAATATTAACAAAAGTAGCAAATTCGAGGCGAATTCGCGGCGAAATACCTTGAACCTCCTCATGAGAGCCGAAGCTCCACCTGCGCGATCACGTCACCAAACAACAGTGGAAGATCTCACAACTCAAAGCGATGTGGTATGTATATATCGTGGTAATGTTGTGCTAACAGGGAGCACAGCACACGTCTCTCCTCTAAATTTTATCTCAATCGATCACTTGAGAACATGAAACCACATCAGCTCATTCTTTCGTCCAGATCAGCATATCATTTGCGTTAAACTCGATTGCAACTAAAAATTCTGAGAAACCACAACTTTCATATGCTGGCATTAAGAATCACCTATTTCTGGCCGAAGCTTCAGATAAGCAAACTCAAATACCATGAGCAATACGGGATCCGTCCTCGGCATTATTAAGGAGGACGTCGATTGTCATTCACTCGCAGCGGTCAAATCCACGCGCAGCAAGTATCATTTGAAACCCAGATAGTTTCTGATTGATATTAAGGATCGCGCGAGCACTGCTGCACAGCAAGTATTAGCTTCGCACGCCGGCAAAATGGAACGCAAGTTGCAGTAAAAACGAAAGCCACGCATTCTGCATGCGAGTGAAGGTGGGACGAGCGTACTTACTCAGAGCCATATCGACCAAATCGCAGTTGATCTTCTCCTCACGCTTGAACTTTTGCTGGAGAAGAGTTGAAGAAACCAAATGCGCTTATATTTAACCAAACCAAGAAGCTCAATCTTGAACGTGCTACATCGTAAACACACACACGCACACACACGCACACGCACACACACACACACACACACACACACACACACACACACACACACACACACGGCTCATGGATATCAAAGTTTGGAAGGTCTTCGTGTAACCAGCAAAAAACATAGCTTACTAAAAAATGCCTCTGTTGCTAATACTTCGCAAAAGACAGTATCAATAAAACCTGAAGAATCGCAAATATTGAAAAAATAATAATAATAATAAATCAGTAACTAAAAGTCACTAGGGATAAGTAATCGCTTACCTTCAAGTCTCGCCGAGAGTACTTCGGAAATGCTTGACTCATGAGAGAAAAGTCGGTACCGATTTGACTAAGTGCTTTGTAGAAACGCAGCGTTTCTTAAACAAACAAAAGAATATAACAAATAAATCAATAACTTATAAAACAAATACATGTACATTATTACAAAATAAACTGAGGCAGCAGTCGAAAATATTAATCGTGCAAAACGTGTTTACGATCCAATGCGGACTGTGGCGGATGACATGTCATCATGATGAACGTTAAGGTCACTCGACCAGCTCGCCTCTCGGTAGACAGTGAAGCAATTGACGCAGGGAGCCAGTTTAAAAAGACGAACAACGAAGAATCAAAAGCTTGCTGATGTCCTGCTTGTTGATATAACCTACATCGGCAGAATGAAATTAGAGCTCATGATCAAAACAACACCAAGAAAAATTAGCCACTCGCATTTTGACAGCGAGATGTGTTGACAATAACTTTCAACCAAGATTTTAAGACTTTAAGAAAAGCATAGTAGCGAAGCTTGGGGCCATCATTTCAATAGCACGCAGTGCATCGTGGTTGAAGTGGTCGCTGAAGCAGCATTTGTGGGACCAATTTAAACGCAATGCGGTCTACATTGATGGAAAAAAAAAATTACAGCGGCGGAGAAGTCTAGATCTGCCCATGGTCTTTAAACCCTTTCCCAAAACTAGATTGCGGGAGCACGGGAGCACAGAACAGACCAAGACACACGGCGAGTGAGTGCATAGGTCGGGAAGACAAAGTTTAAGCAGGCTGCTACCCTGTAGTATCAAGAAACAAACCCCTTGGTCAGGGTTCAGCGGTATGTTAAAAGGAAGGTAGATAACAATAGATAAAAAATAGCAAATAAATAATAATAAAGAGGCAACTAGTTACCCCTCTCCTCTAGTGAAATCAGCACACGGTTGATGCTACACGCGTCGCCACTGCGGGATAGAGAAGCAAGCAGGACCAAGAAAAGGCGAGTGCTGCAGTTGCGGTTGACGTTACGCGACAGCAGGCACACGGTGGTGGTAAGAAACAGTGATGGTGAGCACAATCTGGTGGTAGGGATGCACACTGCGATGCTACCTGGAGGCACATCCGAAAATATTGCACGTCCTTAAGTTAACGGCGGCTTTGAATACCTGAGCAGTTGGCGACCAAGTGTCGAGTCGCAGACCCATGGCTGCTTCCCATCCCACCTAATAACTTGATATTGTAAAGGGGGCCTCGTGATCACCAGCTTTTATGAACTAGCCACAAAAGGCGCAGCTGGATTTTGCCGATAGGATACCCTTCCTGACCACAACCTACAACAGGCTTTCTTGTAAACTCGGTCTCGGGTGCACGGGAACACACAGCTCAGCACGACATAGCACGTCTGTTCACTCAACTGACTTCGAATGATTAAAATTTAGTTTTATTCCACTCATCCTCCCCGCATTTAGTCTTGTTCCATCTCCCCCTCCCCCAATCATGCGTAACTCTTAAAATCTCGAACCACCCCGGAATTTCTAAGCGACAGCCTGCGATGATAAACAGATAAGAAGGGTCTTGCACGAAGTGGACACGTGAGAGAAAGTACGAACGCCGATTGGCTCCAGAAACATAGCCAACACGAGCGCTGCGTGCCAGCCTAGGTGGTCAGTATTGAGAGTTTGCCTGCTCCAACGCCGGCGACGTTTGCCATCGCTGCTAACTGGCGCTCTTGGCAGGTCACTTCTGTTAGACTTGCTAGCGCGCAAGAGCTGCGACGGGACTGAAAGCGGCGGCACTAGGCACACACTCACCATCCAGAGTCCAACGTCTTCCCCGACAGATTTTCCGATGGTTCGTGCATGAAAGGGCGTTCTCAAAGACAACAGGCCTAAGACGACAGCAACAACACACAATGAACCAGCAACAAACCCCCAAGGAATCTAAAAATGTGAAAGATGCAACATGCAAAGGACACATTAAATATGCTACAATTTAAATGCTTAAAAGCGTAGTGATACGCAAGACGACAGAAAGTTAGAAACTGCTAAGCTACACCTGCGAACTCCCTCTTATAACCACGAAATCAAGTAACCAATTTTAATAATTACTAGTTGAGATAGCTAAAATACGGAGTTCCGACAATTGTTAGAGCCTGCCCAGGAACTCACAAACCACCCTAGATCATAGCACGGAAAGATGCTCCTAAATAGCGAAATCATAGCTTTAACGCGAGTCCGAGTCACGTAAATTCGAGCGCAGGGCGATGTAGTGATGGAGTGCAGAGTTTGCGAAGAAAGGAACAAGAAACTCAAGCTCCTTCTCAACCCGCAAACAAGCAATCGCAAATAAGACGCACCTTTTTTCCAACTCACTGTTGTCCACTTTTTGGTTCACGATCAAGCTAAAGTGAGCAACTTTTCATATACTACACGCACATGCTCCTAGGCACTCAAATACTACACGTGCACACTACTACAGATATTTGTGCACATGTGCGCACCCCCAAAATTCTTTTATATTCGGCTACAGCCAAAATATCCAAGCCTACCACACAACCATAAGGCTAACCAGCTACCAATCAATTAGAGGCAAGCAATCGCCACTGAGGTTACTAGCGGCGCTTTTAATAAAATAAATGCCAAAGCTCAGGAAAGCACCTCTTAGATTGTGCCACGTCTAGTAAAAAGCTAAGCTCAAACTAGTTCGGCACATAGCTCACAGCAGGAAAGCAAAGGAATATAGTAATACAGCATAATTCAGACTGCCGGTATTGCCACACCGTACTATACGAGCAAAACAGGACAAAAATATAAGCACCCACTCTCCTTTAACTCCATAATATATAACATACGATCTCTATAATCCATACTAGCAGCTATTATATTCAGCGCAATGGATTTCTATAAAAACCTTTAACGAAACTTCGAAGTGATCAGAGGATGGACAGCCCGTGAGTTGACTTACCTTGCTTCATTCAACACGATCTCTCCTCTTTCGTTGATCATAACCTGCGGTGCCATGACTTCGGATCGCTCCTTAGCATCAGCCAGAGCATCAGCAGGGGGCTTGCTTTCCAAGCGGTCTTTGGATTCTTCCTTTTCGGCGGCAGGGCCAGGACTTGGTTCCCCACCACCAACCACACCAACCACAGTTCCTTCGTCTTGGGATTGTCTCCTGTCGGAAGGGGCCCAAAAAATAAATAAAGTTAGGACGAGAGAGCTCCTATAGAAGACTTGTCAACCTCACGAAAGAATAAAATCAAAAATACATAGGGACAGCCCAATTCTTGTCAAGGATGTGCAAAAAAACGGGAGAGCAAAACACTTCAGCCATCAACATCATCATGAGAAGACATCGATCGATCGGCAAAGGACTCACTCAGGGTCATATCGCAGATGGACTGTCTTTAAACTGAAAGCAAAAACAAAAAAAAGGCAGCAGTGTAAGCAACGCCTCCCGCACAACCCAAGTAAGAAACCACCGGAACCTGGATCCAAAACACGCCTACGCAAGCGCACAAATAACGCGATCTTTATTTTCTAGTGGATCTTTGCAGCGCAAGTAAACGAGCAACTTCAGGACTACAAGCGCGATGCCAGTACACAAGGACTGGCTGCCACACGATTCCTCAAGAGACGTGAACTTGCGCGACAGCGACTTACCTTTTGTGCTTGTAATAAATTAGGTCTTGCATCGTAAGAGTGCTCAGGTCCCGCTCCTCCGTGGTGCAAACACCAGCGCGTTTGCCCGGCATAGCGTCACTATTCGCAACGTCGTCGGTCGTTGGACTACGTCGGGTTTTGTCGCCATCTGAGCCAGCACATGCAGCGTTGTCGCTTTTTTTGCGCTGAAACACGCCGCTCACCCAAATAGCACATTGGATGCATAACACGACACAAACATCATGATGCATAACGTGGAAGTCTACTAGCATACACCAAACTATAATAAATGGCTTTACTTTACAAAACCAAGAGTCATCATAAACTATGGATAGCACGAGAAGAGCAAATAAAAGGGCCACTATACCTTATCAGCTTTCGATTTCTTTTCTTTAGGGACCTCGTGGCCGTCTCCAGTGGACACCTTCTACAAGACGAAAGAAAGATCGCATAAGAAACCACGCTTCTTTGTCAGAAAGCACAAAGCATGTCTACGCTATAAAGAACGCGAATCCAAAGCATCTTTCACAACGATTTCAATGACGTGAGACGCATCTTACGGTATCGCTTCATCGAGGCCAATTATGCATAAGACTAGCTTGGAAAATCAAAAGCGAAAAGAAAGAACAGCCAAAAAACGACCAGGTATGAAGGCTACACGCAACACGCAACACGCAACCTTTGCTGGTCGCTTCTTCTTGGCAGGGTTCTGGACCGGAGCCGGCAGTTTATCCTCCTCATCTTCGGAAAACGCCGAAAACGATGACAACCTCTTCTTGCGCTTCGCAGAGACATTGGGCTTGAAAGTCTTCTTCTTCAAGACGCGAAATCCAGAGTCACTCATTTCACCTTCGGACTGTGAACTAACAGCGTCGTCTCTTGGCTTCGGCGCCGGTGCCGTACATTTAGCTTCGGAACCTTCCGCGGCGGTTTGAGATTTATTAGCGCTGACAGAAGGCGAGTTCACTTCAGCAATACTTTCGGTGGGAGCTTTGACAGAATCAGCAAGCTCGATATCTTCCGGACGTAGACCGGCTCTTGCCACATTGGGTCTGCCCTCCGGAGACGGGCTGCAGCTAGGAAAGCACGCCTGACCTCGAGCCACTGTGTCACCGTTTTCGCGGTGGCATCCAAGTGATTTTGACGAGTCACTTTCTTGACCATCGCCCGACTCAAATCTTACACGTTTTGGCAACCTGTCTGGCGCCGCAGCTCCTCTCAGATGCATGGCACCAACTACGGGCACAGAACCCTGCAGAGAGTCTGACGCCACCTCGGCCACAGCCGATGAACCGTCAGTCGTGGATTCTGCAACGACGCCGCCTTGACGGCCATGAGCTAATGCGGCATGGGCCGTAGACAAAGTCGCAGTACAAAGGATGTCAGTAGAAATCTCGCTACGAGAGACCTCACAAGGGGAGGAAGTCGAGCTACGCGGCAAACATTGAGATTGACAAGGTTCAGAAACAGCTCCTTTCCGAGTCTCAACACTAGGCTTAACTTTAGTCCTTTTTCCCAACCTCTTGGAACCAGCAATAGGTGCATGCACAGACGCAGATAAACTCTCTTCACGATCGGCTTTTGCGGATCCTTGCAAGATAAGACCAGCTGTTACAAGAGCATTCACAGAGTCAGGTGCCATTGCGACATCACTCGGTGCTTTAGAACTAGACTGGCTAGCAGTTACGACATTGCTTTCGGACAAAGAGCCGTTAGTCTCTTCTTTACTTATACACTGAAACGAGCGGTTCGGGTGTCCGTCTGATGTGGAAGGTTTACCTTGACACTCTACGCTCGTGAAGGCATACCCAAGGGGACTGGCTTTACCAGATGGCGCAAAGGACCGGACGTCCCTTCCATTATCACTAAAGCTCAAGCTGTCCTTCGATGGAAGTGGTTCTGCGTTCGGCAGAGGTGGAGGGTTAGGGAAACCGGTGTCGCGAGTATGCCTCTCGCTACCGGCGTCAGGAACATCCGATTGTAGCGTGTCCGCAGGCGCAGGCATGTCACATTTCTGCTTCCTGTCAGAACTCAGTTTAGGAGCAAACTTGCTCCTTTTTTTCAAGGACTTGCACGACCCAGCGGGACCAGATAAAGCATTTTGATCAGAAGAACGCTCTTCCCGGACCTCCTCATTTGGTAAAGTAGCCCCTGAATCGCTGTAGGATGTACTAATTGCAGATGCAAAACTGCTCTCCGAAGTGACGGCATCCTTCTGCAACCCAGTATCTTGCGTACCGCCTGAGTCCACCACTATGGGCAGAGAAGAGCCGCTTCTCTGATCACTAAAAGGCGTAGACCATTTTTCCGCGCATTCACTTGTGATTATACCTAAATAGGGTTGTACAAGACTAGTTTTGAGGCCAATCAATAATTTCTGACCATAGTGGTCAGGTTTAGTACAAACAGTCTAATTATGCCAATATTAACTAGCCGATGAGAGAAAACGACTGATTTACTTTATTTTTTAAGAAAAGCAAGTTTCCGTTTCCGACAAACTCCGTAGTTTGACTATATAGGTTAGTTTTCGACCGATTCCAGCCCCACTGGCTTTTGATAAAGATCCATCTAAACATCATCGTTAACGCGAAAACCTGGGTAGCCCAGTATTAACGAAACGAAAATCACAAAAGAACTAGTTAATCATCAGAAAATTGAGAAAGAATCAGTCAAAAGCCGGATATATATATATATATATATATATATATATATATATATATATATGCGTGAATGTATGCATGAGCATGACGAGGGGGTGTGTGCATATACGGGTGGGTGGATCTGTTTGCGTGTGTTGGTATTCTCATTAAATTCTTCTAAGGAATCACTCCAATGTTTTAGGCCTTTTTTGTACGCTGGAAATTATATTTATGAACTGAAAACGCCAAGTACTCTTTTTTCTGTCCACCGCAAAATAATTGCCCCTGGGGGAACAGCCCAGCTAAGACGCGATTGATTATACTTCGGCATACTCCCGCTTATGTAAACAAAAAGAGCAATCGCTCTCCGAGATCGTATCTTAACTCCGCTTCGCAATCTTTCTTACTAATGACATGCTTCTGAATTTGCAGGAGTCCGCTCTCGGCAATTGACCACAACAAAGCTCAGTTACAGATAGCAGAATTTGCAGGAGTCCGCTCTCGGCAATTGACCACAACAAAGCTCAGTTACAGATAGCTAAGTTCCGATGTTGATACCTGACAGATGCGAGAGAAAAAAAACATTAAGCCTCGTGTCCACTGGAAAGCGATAGAGCTCCATCGCTATGTTATAGCGATGGGTAATTAAACAAAGCGATAGGTTCTATCGCTAAAGATAAAATCTTGCCCGTAGTTGTGTCCACCGCCGCAAGGTCTAAGTTCTATCGCTTTCCATCTCA
>QQSS02196522.1:0-25653 GCA_003687565.2 Craspedacusta sowerbii
TATATATATATATATATATATCACTAGACCATAGTAGGCCATGGATAGACATCAAACATCATCACGCACTTCAAATTCGTTGACACCAAGCTGTAGGATACCGCACAAACGTTAATGGTAATACAGAAAAAAATCCTCGCCTGAGGTAATATCGTGCGGTACGCTCTCGATCCCGCAAGCAGATGCGAATGCAAACACACGCGCACTTTCATACAAGCACAGACTAGATGTACTCGAAGTGTCTACTAACAGACAGACAACTTTCGCAGATAACCTTAGTCTTTGGAGGCACGGTGACTTGGTCCGGGTTGCAAGAAACAAGGGACAGTTTCTAAAGATCTATTAACAAGTGCTCTCGAATTTGTGTCTCTCCTAACTCGAATAAGACTTTTTTCAATCAACCGTATAAATTTATACAGATATAAAGACAACGAAGTTTTGTCTTCGCCATAGATAGCTTCTAAAATGTCCAAACTTCAAACCTACAACATAGTTCATAGCCAAAAGATAGTTTGACCCTGGGCAACATGGGCTCTGAATATCTTTTAACCATACAGAGTGGACTATTCTGTTTGCATCATGATTTACGTAATGGATTGCTCCATGACAAGTAATTACAAGAATAACTTTACTACAAATATTTCGATTCATCAGACTAGAACTACTGCTGAAAATCAGAGACCTAGGCCAGGAGTAAGGAGTGCTAATATCAAAGAAATACAAAGATTAAACTAAAAAAAATAAAATTGGCGTGAGTATATGCCAACAGTCGTCAAGTATAGCATGGCTGCAGTGCTAAAATTGAAACACAAATGTAAAAGTACCGACAAATAAGACTTTCTCTACTACAAGCATAAACAGGCAACATAACCACAGTAAATTTTTTAATTCTGCATGTTTGCAAACTGCAAGTACCATATAAAGTCAACATGATTTAAGCCGCCAGGTTACAATAGCATCAAATGCTGACGTGTTCTATAGAATTGTTAGAGCAATGAACCAGAACGAATTCGCTGAGAATTGAAACACCATTTTTATAGAATACACTAGAATAGACAACTTCGTGATGTGACGCCCACTCCTTGCATTATTTTTAGTTCGTGGAGGAAGAGTGAGAGAATGAAGAAGTGTAAATGCAAGATTTAAATGAAAGATTTTTTCGGAAAATTCTAGACTTCTAGTGAGTGCTCCCACTCTCACCCTCTAACCATCCCGCGATCGGATTCGGTTCTCAAACTATTTAACCTTAAATGGACTCCGCTGAGAAGATAAACACCTGTAGCTACGAACGCCTCCCATTCGGATGTTTGTAATTTTCTGACTTACTTTGCTTATCTATCTTATCTTCATGAGTAAACATTAATTGAATCTTGAAACTTGTTGCCTCGGTTGGCACTTGTGCAATGCGTAGAACTACAAAGACTTCGAAGATAGGCACTTCACGTGGCGAAACTGTGTTGAAACAAATATTTTTGCCTTGTGGGGGTGGGGCAGAGCATAAACAGAAAAACCTCTATAGCCAGGTGCTAATACCCACAGGTACTAATTGCAATGCAGAATAAGCATCATATTTCATGCTACTTGTTTGGGAACATTTGCCAGACTTCGGTGCGAGATCCTTAGAACGGACGAAGATCGACCAATGAATGACCATCAGAATTGAAGGTCCAGAGAGGATCCCATAGCGAATTCTCCAAAAGTTCATGAATGTTCGCACACACTCCTTGTACATCCAAACATCTACTGGGCAAGCAAATGTACTTAATAAATATTTTAAAATATTAATTATGATTAATAGTTATTAATAATTATGAGGAGACTTTAAAACAAAACGCTTACGTAGTTTGGGTAGTCGCAAACTGATTCTGAGGTCTAAGGTGCCTTTTTTCCGATTGCTTGGCTGAAACTTCATAAAGCGCTGTCAGAGACCATGGACATTATAACTGATCGGCAAACAACGATCTCCAAACCTGTTCAAGATGTCCACGAAGTGAGTTTGTAGGTCCGCTAAAAAGTCCAAAACTCGCCAAGCGAAATGATTGTCACGTCCAGGTCGCAGAACTCTAAACCACATCTGCGTTCGAAGTTGCGACCAGTTGGTAACCATCTGCAGTTCTCGATTTTTTTCCTCACTTCGCTTTTCTTGGACAATGCTTGCTTCCAAGGATAGTTGTTGATTTGACTGATAGAGTCTATCTATAAATATTAAAGACTGCGCGCTATGCAACGTCAACGTAATTTTTCCGAGCGTAGACGTCGCCTCACAATGAGCCAATATCAAAATTTCGTTTAAAACGTGTAGCAGAAGAATATTTCTAGCTTCAGACCTGTTCTAGCTAAATTAAATCTTTAATCTTACTACAGATGGTCCATCCAAAATAAAATGGAATCATACACAACAGCAGGACATAAAATAAAGCGAATAGAATCGTTAAGTCGACATTGGCCCATCTGGTACAAGCAAGAAAAAGAACCACTCAAAAAATCTGTCAAACAGAAGAGAACTTGCATCAAGCACCAAGAAAGCCCCTTGCGTGGTCCGGAAGGAAACGTTATGGCTTGCTCCCTAGTTTTTTTTTTCGAGGGCCTTTAATGAAGTCTGCAAATGACCTTTCGTTAATACTTTGACCGTATTTCAGTAGCTATGCAAACACATTAACTCCGCCAGTTCACTACTAGCGACTGCCCGCGTTAAGCTAGGAAAAAAAGAGGATGGTTTGTCTTCTTCAGCATAGGCCTGTAAAACCGCCGCAGATCCTACATGGCTCACTGGTCCTGAAGAACCAACAGTGGCGATAGGGCGTTCAAGCCCTAATCGTTGCTAAGAAAATGAAGAAGAAGAAGATGGAAGCACAATTGCGTATTCACTGAAATGGCGCGTACTGTCCCACACAAAAGTGGCTGCTAAAAAAAAACAAATTCAAGTTTCCCTTGTTTACCAGATTTTTCAAGAACCCTCAACTGATCAGGAGAGCGTTTTATTCAACCTATGCATACACGATCTAAAACGCATTCTTATCAAAGAATAGATTTATGAATTAAGGCTTCGTCTCTCAATAAAAATAGATAAAAACATCTCCCCAGCTCTCGTACATTTTTCGATAACCGACCAAGGTTAAGTAGCGCCAAGCGCAGAGGCCGGGAGTCTCTGCAGTAGCAACTACCCAGCGAAAGGCGGAAGTTATCGACAAGGCAATTTCTTAGAGAAAGACCAAGCAAGGCCACATCATAATATGCGGCAAAACACCTTAATCTGCAATGACAAATATAAAACTACATCGTAGTCAATCACAATAAACCTATACCGATAAATCACATGAACATGCAACAGGGAAACAAACTGCGATGTCGGGGACGTGAAATATCAGGGATTATTCAAAATCTTATATGCAAAAGCTAATATCATAGAAGTAGCTCAAAACTAGCAAGAAAATCATTAATAAAGTAGAGACCTTTAAATCCTTAATAAAAATCCTTTAAATCCTAAATAAGAAAATTTTGATGCCGCGCATAGTACGCACAGAAAAATGCTTCAAACCAACTGAAGCACCCAAACAGAGAGAAAACCAAGCTTTCGAATTCACGTTAAGCCAGCAATACCTCGTCACAAACGCCATTCAACGAATGAGCCCTGCGCTGGAGTAACGCTTGGCATAGTAAGGCTCGCAAACAGAATAGTTAACCTGAGAACTGAGTAAGCCCAGCTGGCAAAAACGTCTGGACTAAATCCTTTTCACCCAAAGTGTCTTATCAAATAGGGAAACACGCAATAACAAAACTAAGAAACTGCACCATCGCGATATCCACAGCAAGCGTATCAACAACAGCAGCTGAGTTTACATTGACTGACTGGCTTATAAGTGAAGTCAAATCCAACCAAATCTTTCATCGTCTAAATTCCAATCAGGGTCATGCACCGGAAGGTACCCAAACCTACCAGCTACAAAACGATTAAACCTTTCCAAGACATCTTCATGCGCGTTCCTGATTAAAATAAGCAACGACTTCACAACGTGTCCAAGAACGTCACATAAGGATGGCATTTTCGCCACCAGTGTTGCGATTCGCTTCTCGGCATGCGTTCTTGTGCTTTACCTACGGTCTTTGGGTTCCGTATTTCTTAGATTTATCTTATCCACCATAACAGCCACCAGGCATTTTCGGTCCCGGAAGCTCCAAGTCCCAACTAAATGACTCAGTTGAATCGTTTGTCGAAGGACTAAGCATGTAAGAAAAGCTAACGTTTTTTAATTGAAAACGATCATACTCATCTCATCATAAAAGCAAGCCCTTAAAGCGCAAATACCACCGGCATTTCCTAGCTATAGCATCTTTAATAAAGAGAAGAAGATACAGGACATATAGGAGTACACATAGTTCATGCATAACACAAACTATTAAGTGTTTGCGTGTGTATAAATAAAGTTGTCAACAAAGTAGAATTTCTGAGGCTAGCGTAAACCTTGTTTAATGCAAAGCATTAGCCGCACTTGCACGATTAGTTGTATGGTCCTCTGCTAATCGTGTACGAATTCTCCTGTTTCATATTGATTCTACGTAACCGATCACTTTAAAAAAAGGTGGTCTATAGGTCACCTTACCGAGATAAAGGTAAAGCTAAATAATCTACATATTAAACAGCTAACTGTACTCAGAAAAAAATCTGATTCGTACTTCCGGTTTTTTTGCGACATTCAAGTTTTTTTTTTATCCACCACAAATTTTGTGCGTTGAATAAACCACAGTATTCAATCTGCATATAGTCACATGTTAACAATGGTGCCTGTAATTGTGTTATAAATGCATTTAGTTGTGTTATAAAATATAATTAATGGTGCTATAATTGTATTGTGTGAATTATGAACCTTGGGATTTCACCAAACCCTTGGCTATTTTGGCGCCTCATATAGGTGGTAGCATCCTGAAAACTGATTAAGTTGCTGATAAGTTTCTCAGCAGCTCACAAATCCAGTGTAATTTGTTAGCAGCATCGTCACTGTTTATAGCTCACTGAATATACGAAAGATCTGCTTTACCATGTAGTCTTATATAGCTAAGCCTGTTTAAGTAGGAGTCACGCCAACCTTATGGAAGACAACAATTTTTTAATGCCTTGAGAAGATCCCACCTGGATTTCTCCAATGTAGGATATGAAATTGATGGAAAGCCTAGTTTCCATAATTGATTTGCATTCCTAACAGCTTTAAAGAGCCCATCATAAATTGAAATTTACTAATGGTTTGCATACGGTGCCTAATTGACTGCTCAATAGTGCAAGAGAAAGAACAATCTTGTTCAAAATTAGAATGCAAAGGGCGGCCCAGAAAGACATGAAATTCTTCTTAGCAAAGCCATTTCAGTTTAAAAACCCCCTGGTACCTGCATAGTGCAACATGTTTTTACCAGTTGCCTTCATCACATGACAATTACATGAATCAGAAAATGGCAACAAAAAATCAAAAATTTTTGTTTAGAGAGCATCATGAAAATTGGGAGATAAACACTGTGCCACAAATCTTTTAATTAACCAATGGTATATTAGTACCACTTTAAATTTAGTACAACTACAAATTTATTTTAAAATCTATAACTATCTTGAACTATATAGATAGTGGGAATGATTATGCAACTAAAAATTCATCTATGGGTGCAGTATCTTGTACTAGCACAAATAACAATGTAAGCATATCATAACAATGGCTCAAATCAATGATCAAGTACAGGTAACTATGATGTATAGAATCCGATTAGCAAGACTTAAGAAGTCTTCTCAGGTTTTGTAAGAGTTTCACCTAAACCATAGGTTTGTTGCAAACCACGATATTAACCAGAGCAAGAAAGCAATTAGAGATTAACGATGCTAGCAATTTGCAACGAAAGACAATATAATCAAACCGCATGACCATGATCTAAGTCCATGATGATTGTGATTAGAAGACGCTATAGTCTATTACTACCGACAAATATTGAAGAAGGCTTCGGTAGCAGAAACTAATTAAAGAGGAATGCCTGTACAGGGTTATAGAAAAGCTCTAGACATACTGATCTGCTCGTCCAAAAAAATTATAATGTTAACAAAGGCACCGCTGAACAGCCTTCTGCGCCCCAATATTCTTTCTACGCTACCCTCTCTGTCCAATGCAGAACTTGGTTCGCCAATGCCGCAAGAACCTCGTCACCCCGGGAAGATCTGGAGATATCACGCTTCACGAACGTGACATCCGTCAGGGTGGTCCTGATTTGTGTGCAGGGTGCGTATAAAGGGAAAGTATAGCACGAGTGCTATTCAAAATACAATTTATGTTCAAGTGCGGCTGTTCAAATGGGGCCAAGTGCTTGAGGGGTTGGGAAGGCAATAATAGCCGAATAACACATGCAAACAAACTGATTGCTCTACGCAGATAGCAATCGGGTTGCTGGTCTGCGAGTTGCTTGACCATCAGGCAAGAAGTTAAGAGAGATTGTTCCCTGTGATGTACTCGCGCCAGAAACATTTATGAAAAAGAGATTCTTCAACCTTATCATGGTTGCAGAATCAAGGGTGAAGGTGCACGAGTCCCGTTGCCGGGACGAAACGTACGTAACACTAGCCATTTGAAGTTGCACCAGTTCCTGTAAAACCTCAATTCCCCACGCACGCGCACCATCACAGACTCTGCATGCGAAAGGCTCTCTCTGTGTGCTCTGGTTCTGGCTGTAAATTCCGCGTTTCTTTGAGGGCAAGCTTCTTTGTGGATCAGTCAGTATTTACCTTTACCGGCATGCGGCACCACGCAAGCGGAAAATGTCGACGAACACTTTGCAGGGAAGGAAAGGTTTTTACTTCTCCAGATGACATAGAGAATGACTGATTCATACCACGCATGTAAGCGTAGGCAAAACATGTGCTTTGTATGAGCGGTCAGCTGTAGAAGAAATAGTTGTATACTCGATATTTTCTGCTTCAGGTGCCCGCATCCGCCATTTTGATTTGCAAACAAGTCAGTCTATCCGTTTTGTGGTAGCTCGAGCTCGACTTTCCAAATCGTTCGACTTGCATAAATCATTGACTAGTTGCATTGTTGTGGTGGTGTAGGCAACCGTGGTGCATGAATGTTTCGCTTATTGGATCCGGAGATGGATTTTTGCGTTTTCTTCCCTGAATGGTCAGGTATTGTTGTTACGGTAACGATTGTTTGTATAGCAAATACCAAAGAAATAATCATGTTCCTGTCTGCATATCCTCTTTTAAGGAAAGGCACTTTCTGACTGTTTTCGATTAAACTGCTCTGCATTATCAGTATCCTTTTGTGACTTACAAGATCACAAGGATTACTGTGTGAAAGTTTGCAAAAGTTCCTTGATTAAATGAGTTAGTAAAACCCTCGCGACTTGATTTTCCATGTGAAGAAGGGACTATTCTGTTCTCTTATTTTTTAAATTTGCTCCGTAAACATGTCCATGGCATTCTCGGAGAACCATGCTTTGAATTCAATACAGATTAGCTGAACTGATTCAAAACTTCTTGTTTGTGGGTGTTTGTATTCTATGCAGCTTATTTTATGATGATGTGGCAAATGCATTCCTACTACTACTGTTTAGTTTAGTGACTATGAGAAAACATTGGCTGTCAATTACAGTGGACATGGCCTGGACTCAGATTTAAAAGAAATATGTTTGTACTGGGAAAATACCTGTGTGTGCATTATCTTGGCAACTGGATCATGAAATGTAACATTGACAGAGACTCTGACATCACCATTTACCAAGCGCCATTCCTATTAAAAGCTTTGGTTACAGAATGGTTAAATGGGTTCACAACTTGGCTTTCAAAGACAGGTTAACTGTCTACAATCAGCTAAAGAATTGCTTGTTTAGACAGTTAGTACTACAGTTCAGTTGCAAGCCAAGCTTTTGTGCAAGGTCAGGTCTCACTGCACAAGCTCTAAAAGATGTATGTGATGTTGTGGATTTACGGAACCCAGCTCAGCTGTAAGCACTGTTTTATCTCATCATATGTCAATGAGAATCTATCATTTAATGTGAGAATTTGCTATTATAAACTTGTTGTGCCTCAGCTGTAGCCTTTTAGCCATGTAGATGCATAGTGCTATGCTTTTAGAAGCAGACTGCATGAAAGGTACAGTTTATTTTTATTCATTTATTTATGTTTCTCTTTGAAATGGATTGCAGGTACCCACAAGCACGATTGTTGAATCGTCATGTTACTTTTCATGCTGGGCCTACAAATAGTGGCAAAACACATCATGCCTTGCGGGAGTTTTTTGCAGCGCAAACTGGCATCTACTGTGGGCCTCTGCGTATGCTGGCTGCCGAAATTTATCAGAAAGCCAATCGCGAGGTAAAAAAATTGGCATGTTTTAAGCTTAGCTAAAGTCTGTATTGACTGATAGTATCTTTGTAGTTTTCCATTGAGGTTTAACAGCAGACGAGTCAAAAACTTGATGATTGCCCGAATTGCGATTTTGTTTGAGCCAGTATTTGCATGATAAATTTGATTTCTTTGTCAAGACATGATCCTGAAGACCTGCTCATTTATTGCAGCAGTTTTTAGCATTCTCTTATAGACTAATATGTATGGAGAAGAGTTTTATATTTGCTCTGTACATGCATAATATTCATTGAGCACAACCTGAACATCAGCATGAGGTGACTTTTCATGGCTAAACCTGGCATCAGTCATCTCTGCACTTAGAGATTGATCAATCTCTTGTTTGATCTTTGTGATATCCTGGTCAGAAATACTAAGAATAATGCAATGAAGTCTAGGGCCATGTTATTCTGACTAGAGCGAGTTTGATTATACATGAATATGAGATATTTCCCTTCAGGGGGTTTTATGCGACATGATTACTGGAGAAGAACGGAGATGGGCAAAAAGTCCGCTAGAGCCTTCTGGTCATCTCTCTTGCACAGTGGAAATGTGTTCAACTTCGGATTTTTGTAAGCATTTATCAACTTTGTGCTGGGACTGCATGTAGTGCTGCAAACTTTGGAATTCTCTTTCAAAAAAATACTGTTCTAGCTGCCTGTCAGCCGCCATCTGTCTTTCATACTTCTTAATGTTTATCACTTCTTTTTTTATTTGTTTACAAGTTTTGGTTTATGTTGTTAAGTTTTCCTGTAAGATGACACTTGATGAATCGTGAGTCTATAATAATGAGTCCTTCTTGGGTTTCTTAGATACTGTTAGATGGCAACAGCAACACAAACACCACCAAATGCATTATGATTCTAAGCCACTCAATATATAATAAAACTTATTTTTTTCGTGAGCGCAATAAGATTGAAGATGTCACCTTCTTCCATTCATGCCTTTGCCTGTTGTACAATGGACCAAAGATTCAGAGTATGTCAGTCAATCACACGATTGGTCAATCAGGTAACCTCTTAAAAATTTTGGTTTGAGGGAGGCATGTGTGTGTGTGAGTGTAAGAGAGAGAGAGAGAGAGAGAGAGAGAGAGAGAGAGAAGTAGAAGTAGTATTAGAAAACCTGTAAAAATAAGCGTTAGGCATGTAGAGGTGGTATTTCAGACGGCGAGACTTTTTTTCTAGTTGAGCAAGCGTTTTTGAAACTTATGCACAGATTCGTTATTGGTGGAACATTCTAGTTCTCGTCAACAAGAAGTAGGTTCGAATGAACACGAATCGATATGACATGAGCCAAATAGCCCAAGTACTTAAGTATAAACTTAGATGCACCAATTAATAAGGGTCCTTGTAATCTTATTAGAAATAGTGCCATATAATAAGTCTATTAAAATGATTACTATAGACACGAATGCCGTGCAGGTAAAAGGAGGGGGTAAAACCGAACTAAAGAGAATGCATCTGCCAACGCATCAACTTTATCATAAACAGAGACAGAGCTTAACGAAGGAAAATGAAGGTTCGTTTGTCGTGCATTGCTCCATGATATGATATCAATAGAATTGACAGTCATAGCAGGGATTATGCATTGATGAATTGGGTGCGGGTGAGGGGATGCAGCATGTAACGCGCACATTCTTTACACGTTCTGATTTTCCGGTTTGTAGCAGCATTTCAAGTGCCGGTGCTTGACCATGTAAAGGTCGTTTTATATAATTTATTGTCCGGTGATCAGTAGCGGCTTTAGATTTATGAAAGCACGTATAAGGATGGCGATGTTATGTTTAGAATATGTTTATATGTAGGTGTTTAGAAAGAAGCCACCAGAGAAGTGCGATGCAACTTTGACCGCAATCTAGTAGTTTTATTCTAATGGCAAGCTCAAGTCTAACAGCAATTTTTTGGTTGTTTCCCCAAGGCCTAACCACGTGGTTTCGTGGCTTTGAAATCCCACGCCATTACGGTTAAATTTTTTTGTCCGCAAGATGTTCAATTTTACAATTAGTATCCTCACTCTGGGATATAGCTAAAAAGTTGTATGTTTCTGTTAGTCCATAACCGCGTATCTAATAAAATATGAATTAGCTGAAAATGAAACCGTGCAGCCTGAACATTAGTCGGTGTCTAAGGTGAGGCTGCGCTTTTGCGGCTTTTTTTTTTTTTAGAAAGAAAGTGTATTTGAATTGCAGGACCAGCAAACCATTACTAAAACTACATAATCTTCCCGTTCCGCTTCCTTTGCCCCACAAAAGTTCTTTGTTTAATGCCCATGAACTAGCTTTTTTTTCTGTTCTTTTGTAGCGAATGGTGTTAAATTGATAGGTTCCCAAGATTGAAAATCAAATTTCTCTTAATGTTGCTGTATTTTGTAAGGATGCTTTTAATTTACGTCTCCCATAATTTCAATGATCCGGTTGCGTGCAGGTTTCTTGCTCGTCCCTAAATATATAAATAAAAAAATTAAAAAATAAAAATAAAATAAACGCTGCTATTGCAAGACGTTGATATTGCCTGTGTGTGCGGGATTCGCCCTCTTGGAATTACAAACTTATTCAGAGGCTCTGGTGCTATTTCTGTTGGAACAGCAGCGATGTCGTTCAGAGAAAGTTATTACCCTTAGAGCGTAGTCTAAAATTTACGCCCCCACCTATTGTGTATATCAGTGCTTCTTGGGCATCTGTCATAAAATGTATAAATCATGGATACAGGAGAGTGTATAAGAACCGTAGCGATGCGTTCTTTTATTTTTGTTTTTGTTTGTGTGTGCTGTGAAGACACCTTATTGCCGATGCAATATCTTGCTACGTGCTAGTTGATTGCAAATGTGGAATAAGATAATCTTCTCTCTGAGCACATATTTATTTGGCAACTTTTTTATTATACTCACTTGTTTTTGCTTTGTTTGGCCGTTGAAATTCGAGATTACGGTAAATTTCGTTTCCTTTTGTCCTAGATGTTTAAAGGGATCTCTCTTTCATGTCACTCGGGAGGCTCCATTCTTTGCCTTCTATTTAGCTTTATATCTCCTTGAATAATCACCAAGTCGCTCACCTATTGAATTATTTGAGCATCAGCCAACTTGACACGAGCAGGCATGATAATGTCGTTATCCAGAAATGCCTGCCAACGTCTAAACTGAACTTTCTGTCTGGACTTCCATATCCAGAAAATTCTCCGCGGACAAAACGGAAAGGTTTTCTTCTTATTGGCACTTATCAGCTCGGAATCTTTTCCGTACAGCTCTGTCCGGCTGAGTTGGGCCGAATCCAAAATCTGAAGGTACTGTAGTTCAGCAATTATGCCCCCGCGAAAAATCTTCCAAGCATGGTAGTCATCAGAAATCTTTTTTCCATTGTTCTTTTCTGTCGACCTCAACTGTCTTGCCTTCTGATCATTATCATGTCAATGTACTTGATTTAGGTTTGCTAAAAGATATCCATTCCACGAGGTCCCTTCGGATGAGATCGAGAATTTGTAAAAACTCTGGAATATCGTATCAATGATTTTTGCAATACCTGGTTTGTGATGTGCGTGGGCAGTAATTTTTTATGGCATCAGTTCTTCTTTTGGATACATGCTCCCATGACGTCGTGTATTTGTATGTGCTCTTTCTCAGATGGCGCACAACCTTCATACAATGTAGACTTCTTGCTCAACGCTTTTTTCGCAATCCTTCGTAAATGTGAGGTTGTATAGAACGTGGTTAGAGTTGGTATTGGTTTTTTTTTTGTGTGCTGTGAAGACACCGTATTGCCTATGCCATAGCTGGCTATGTGCTGGTTGATTGCAAGTGAGGATTTTTGATAATCTTCTCTCTGAGCGCACATTGGGATACCATCTTGTTGTTCTCCATTCGTTTCACTTCACTTCAGGCGATTTTTAAGTCATACACTCAACTTCAAAAAATGCTTTGAGCCGCGGTAAATTCTGACACAATGAGCCATGAAGGTCATGTGTGAGAAGCAAGAATGAGAATAGGTGTGGTTTCCTTGCTAGCAACTTGCGAATTCAAGTGTAATATGAATTTGAAGAGCTTTTAGATAGGTTGTAGATGGCACATCAGCTGGATTGCGAATTTGAACTTTGTAGCGATTGACTGTATTTGACATTTTGTACGATCTCGCTGTATTTGAAGTTTGTATCAAGTCACTATTGAGCACTTTCACAAATTTGTTGGTGCGTCGGGTAGATAACTTGGTCTCGGTCGTTGCAATCGTACTTGCTCTAGCTTTAGTTAAGCTTTGCCCGTTATGTGTCTAGTAATTTCAGTTATGGGCTCATGATGAGTAAGGCGTCTCCTATGCAATGAGTGCACACTGCGAGCCTCTGAAAGACTTGATTTATCTTTTTTCAAATGCGAACCCAACATCAAACATGCTCTGTTATTTATTGTTTTGAATCAACTTATTAAATCCAATGGAGTAAATAAATTATAATGGCTACTTTTGCGTACGTTTCATCCCGGCCAAGGAACTCGTTACAGTTGCACGAGATCGTCACAGTTTCAGCAGGTTGCCCCCCAAATTACTTGAGCATTGCGAGCTGTGGTGTACGCGGGACGAATTCCTTTTTGTTTCAAAAAGTGCACAAATCTTTTTTCTTCGCGAATTTCTCAAATGCCGTGCTCAATTTTTTTCCTTTGCAGTTCATTTGGGAATAATTGACGAGATCCAAATGTTGCGTTGCGAGGAACGAGGTTGGGCATGGTCGCGTGCTTTGCTCGGATTAAAATCTCAAAGAATCCATGTTTGTGGTGAAGAGGCAGCCATCGATATTGTGACCAGGATTTTAAGTGACACGCGAGATGTGCTTGAGGTAATTGTTTTGAAAAGCTTTGCAATGTCTGTCTACTTGTCTTCTCTCTATGCTTTCTTTCGGGAAAAGAAAAACAAATGCGCAGTATATGAAATTAAAGTTGGCTAAGCATATATGACAGTGTATGTGTTTCTAATGCTATGTTGGTAACTGGTCTGTGACTGCTGCTGTTGTTACCCCTATTTGTCTTGATTAGGAAGTACTGTTTTCGTAAAGCGCTTGTATTGATTGACCGCTAGATTTCGAAGACCGCTTGTTTAGCGATTACCGGTGACTGTAATGTTGGTACGTTTGTTTGTTTTTTTTTTTTGTGTTTTTTTTTTTGTGTTTTTTTTTTTCTTTTCTGTTTTGCCTGACCTGCTACGTCATAGCTCGGAGCTTGTTTTAGGTAAAGCATTACGAGCGTTTGACGCCTCTGAAGTTCTATCCGAAAAATGTCGGTAGTCTGGAAGGCGTTGTTCGGGGCGATTGCGTGGTAGCCTTCTCGCAGAGGCAGATTTTTCAGATCAGAGAGCTCATCGAAAGCAAGTCTGCGTTGCGATGTGCCGTGATCTATGGCAACTTGCCGCCTTCGGTTCGTCTGGATCAAGCTCGACAGTTTAACCTTGCTCGTGGCAACTGCGATGTGCTGGTTGCGTCCGATGCTATAGGAATGGGTATAAACTTGTGCGTAGCTATCGTTTGTTTTCCTGCCTCTCCGTTTCTCAGTTGCGTTGAGGCTTTGGAGTCTAATGCGATCATCAGCTCCTGAGTAACTCCGCAGAGTTTTGGTTTGGGTTGCAGGTCCCGTGGTATGTTTGCTTCTGATGTGACTTGTTTTTCGATAAGTGGTGGTTTGACCGAACAAACTTTAGCCCGTTTAAATTTTCAGAAACATTCGTCGCGTCATATTCCACTCGCTAACGAAGTTTGATGGCAAAGCGACCGTCGACCTCACTGCCCATCACGCAAAGCAGATCGCGGGTAGAGCTGGCAGATACGGCACTGAGTTTTCTACTGGATTGGTAACAGCGTAAGTTCTTGCCTCTGGCTCGACGTTCTTCTCGTGCCTCGAATAACAGAGTTTTACTTGTTTGTCATAATTTACTGACTTACTGTATGTTATGAATGCTATACTTAATTTGTCCCCGACCTGCTAAATGAGACCGATGGTTTCTTCACTCTGGTTTTGACGCGTTTATTAGGCCGGCTAGATTTGCTAGTTATGCCGATTGCTTGTCCCACCGATTCCTCTTTTTTTGTCCGTTTCTACTCTTCGTATTGCCTTGGCATCTTATCGTCGATTAGCTTCATTATGTAACGTGCACATATAAGTTTAGTATCTGGGGAAGGTGCTCTCGATGTCGTGCCGCTTTTAATAAATCCTTTCCGAGGTCCTAGTTTCCGCCGTTTCTCGTAGTTGCCACTTTCATTTATGTCGCCAGTTCTGTTAAGTTCGCGCTGCCATTTTTTCGTAGGCATCGTAAGCAGGACATGAAAAAGCTGAAGCATCTTCTTGAAACGCCGAATGAGAAAATTACGGTAACGTAACATAATGCTTGCTTCCTACGACTGGGTGACGACTCTTGTGGTTGCTCGTTGGACGCCTCGTAATAGTGTCGGGTCAGCAGATTGACTCTTGTGACTGCTCGTTGGTTGAATCGGGTCAGCAGATTGGCTGTTGTGACTGCTCGCGGTTTGGGTCGTGTCAGCAGATTTAATGATATCTTACTAACGTTTTCGACCATTTCCCACTACCATGATTTGGTGATCGCAGCTTACCATCTGCTGTTAGTCGTTTGATATTAGCTATACTAAAACGGAGATACCGTACATTTTTATCAGGATAGATGCGACTTGGGGTTTCTCCGTTGTGAGTTATGAGTGAGGCGATCCTAATAGGCTTTTGGCTATGATTCTGTTTGGGTTGGGTTCGGGGCTTTTTGAGTTGCACGGCTCTTTGGCGTTTTTGTGTCGATGACAACTTAAATTATGGTCCGGGGCATTGCCGCGGTTATCTTGCCGGTTGAGTAGTTCACCTTAACGATTTGGATGTTTCAATATTTTCTTTTAATTGTCTTAAGGCTGCAGGTATAACACCGACCATTGGCCAACTGGAGGTACTTGGATCTTACCTTCCAAATGCGTCGCTTTGCCAGCTGCTGGTTAGTATTTTTAAAGTCAAGCATGCAGATTTTTTCGGTTGTTACTGGAACTTAACCCCCTTCTAACGCTCTTGCACTCGGGGTTAGGTTTTCTCTTTATTTGATCTTCCAATTTTTGTTTTTCGGAAATTTGGCTTCTTCAACCCTCTCCTCCGTTTTACTCGTGATATGAGGCGTTAAGGGGCAACTCATGATGTTTTTTGCCGTGCAGATGCCCTAAGGGGCATGGGATGCAGTATTGTTGAACTTCCGCGACTTTAGCAAATCCGATTCTTCCGCGGTTGTGTTTTGTACCATGATGGTGCTACCAGTCCTTCGCTCCGCCTCGAAGAGTTTTATGTTGCGAATGAAATAGGTTTCGCGAGCCACTCCTCGTATTGCTGGTTTGATTGCGCAAGCCTGTCGTCGGAAATATATAGTGGCGAATTTTGATCGCAATTAAGAGTAATTTGCTTTTAGACGGCCTTCGAGGACCTTGTGCTCCTGGACTCGAAGTTCTTTTTATGTGACATCGATCGACTTAAGGTAATTGTTGGTTGTATCTGCGCAACGTATCCGATATCAGATATTGTATCAGATATTGCCATATTTCTTCGTATCATGACGCTTCAAAAACGGGCTGGTATGAGCTCCAATGTGCGAATTTACTTATTTTCACGATAGTCACAGAGCAGTATGATCGCCTATGATTGTGATACTACTTGTAAATTTGCCACTCCATATCAAATGGCTATGAAGAGTTCGCTGCGGTCCCGTGTATGAGACAAATACTAGCTGTAATAGGAGAACATGTTTTGTGCTTAATTTCTAAGTGGCAATTGTAAACTACGCCTAAGTATGTGAATGTTTTTTTTTTTTCTCCAGGTCATTGCTGACGCTTTAAAGGACATCCCGCTCGCGCTGCAGGAGAGTTACACTTTCGCCCTGGCTCCTGTCAGCGCTATGAAGAGTAGCTTTGTTTTGAAAGTTTTAGTTCAGGTGGATTGCTTCTCTGACGGCTTCTCGTTCTTGCAAATATGCTGATGGTTTTTGTGTGCCTATGAACGTATAGCTTATTCCATTGAGCCTTTTTGTGTTTATGTTGTTGTTATTGTTGTTGTTGGTGGTGGAGTTGGTGTTGACTTTTTAAATTTTGTTATGTATATTGTTTACGTTTCTTTCCTTTGCAGCTTGCTCGATTGCTTAGCGAGAAGAAGGTAGTGATGTGCCGCGATTTGCAAGTGCTGATCGGTTGGCCACCGAGTAAATTTCCACATACCCTGCACCAACTCCAACGGCTAGAATACATGCACGAGTGTTGCGACTTGTATAAGTGGCTGAGGTGGGTAGGCTTTTTTTTTTAGTCGCGGAAGCTTCTGATCGTGAAGGTCATTCTCACGCGCATGCCTTTGTCTAGCTTGATGCTCGGATTGGCTTTGGCTGCAAACACGCTGCTCAAATTTAATGAGATGAAACTGTAAATGTGTTCTTAAATTGTTACATTTAAGAAACTGCTGTATTTGCTTATGTGCTAGGACTTGAGATTGTCCTCAGCAGTTGAGGCGTAATGGGTTTGTGTGTGCTACTTGCACTGTACGTTTTTTAATGCATGCTGGGTTTCGTACTTGCTCTTTACATGAAGCTACCGCTTTGAAAGTTTCTTCGTCGATCGAGATGAAGTCGTGGCTGCTCAGAAATTTCTGGAATCCATCATAACCCGTGCTGTGAAGAACAACTTGAAATATAAGAGGACGTCGGGTCGTCGAACTATTCTTGACGAAAATGCCGACGACCCTCGTTTGCACGCCGAGAAAAGTCGTTGTGGACAAAGAACGAAGGATCTGTTCGAAAACGGAAATCGTGCGCAACTTAAATCTCTCGTTTCTTTCGATGCGCGTAAAGGCAAGTGGAAGATTAGGAAGCGGAAGACTTAATTTTTGCGTGTTTGTGTAGGTATATTCGCATTTGCGATTTCTTTTATATTCTGCTGCTGGCATCCTTTTGTAGATCGGCTCTTACCTACCTTCGGCGGAGCTTTTGCGCTCACAACGTAGCTGTAATTGTGCATGCAATATTGTGTTTAACTGATCCAAATTTAGTCTCCTGGGAAGGCCTTTTTTACGTCGCGGGAAGCTTTTGATCTTGGAGGCCATTCTCGCATCGCGTGCCCTTGGCTGGCTTGAAGCTCGGATTGGCTTTCTGTTGGTTGCACTAGTTGTGGTATTCTTTGAAAAGTTAATAGGGGAAACTCCGAAACCAGCCTGCACGTGAAAGCGAATTTTTCCACCGAGTATTCGTGCTCCTAGCCTCCTCGTATATTTGAAATGCAGTCTCTTTGATTGTATAATGTGTTGGCTTAGTAGAGTAGTGTTGTGGCTATTGCGATTGGTTTGATTCGCCTCGTCCACCCTTGGGGTGATAGCTTACTCGTATATTCGAATTGCTGTATCTCTGATTGTATGTGTTGGCGTAGTAGAGTAGTGTTGTGGCTATTGCGAGCGTGTTTGATTCGCCTCGTCCACCCTTGGGGTGATCGTGATAAGGTTGCTTTGCATCTACTGCCGTTTGATATTGAATACCATTTTCGCGGCCTTGTGAGGCATGTATTCATGGATTTGTGGAGCGCGTAAAATTGCATTCTCGCGTCGTTTATCGATCCGTTGACATTCGATCGTAATCATCCGCTCAATTGCTTTGTGGCGCTTTTGACTTGTTCCTCGGCGTGGGAGACGCGAATCATGACCTAGGTGTGTCTCTTGTAGCATCTCCTTTGATCGCATTTAACACCGCGCTTGTAGAGTCGGCTTCAGCGTCCTTTCGGTCGGCCAGAAGTACGATGGATGAGAGTTTCTTCGATATTGGAAGCCTTGACAGCATGTACTTCACATTACATGCTCTCCTGGATGCAATCCTTAATACAAGCTAGCGAAGAGCCATTAGGTGCTCCTTTGGGCTAAACCACTGCTGGTCGGTCTGGTTGAAACCGTGAATTATTATGTTCAGTTTTTGGACACGGCTTTGCCGTGACTCATATAAAGACCAGTTTCAACTGGGTTCGACCATATCGATTGACGAAATCGAGTTTTTGTCTGACGCTAGTATCGAATGACGTGATCATTATGCAGAGATCTTGCAGATCCTATGACGCATCCTCCTTTCCCTGCTACATTTTTTTGTGTCTCTGACTAGCAATTAACAGGTATTAAGCTTAACATACAGGACGATTGTTAACTTTTTTTAACTCCGAAATGTTGCTTCAACTGCATTCCTCGAAAACCAGCGATAGAGTGGTCAATATGGCGTACTGCAACTTTAGACTTCAGTTTCGCCGGTTCTGTTGCGGTCTCTTGGAATGCTTGAGCGCTTTGCCTTCTGTTATCGCGATTCCTGAACATGTTTCAACAAACTCGTTTGTCCTATCAACGGAGTTGACAGTTTAAAGCAGCCCGTGTAACGACATCGGAGGTATGACACTACAATTAGTTAAAAGTAAGGACGCTTGTTCTATAACTTCTATAATAAACGCTTATCACATCAGACGCAAATGGAACATCTAGACCGTACATTTTTACTAACGCCACTGAAACACTGCTAGAACATCTTTTGTACACAGAAACACGACGAAGACGACGAGGGTAAACAAGACGAAGAGCTACGCGGAAAGACTAATGCACAAGCGATTGATTTGTGCATTCAGACAAGGTTTCCGACACTGGCTATACATGGCTTCCTTTAGTTTCCTTCATCACCAGATCTAAAGATTTTTAGGAAAATGGTCATTAATGCAAAAATAGGACACTAAGGTAAAGGAAGTGAAGAATAATTGTACATTGATACTCTTGCAATATGCATTAATTATCAGATGAAGCGTTTCAAAGGTAAGAGTAGACTTATAGGAATTGCAATCTACGCACTAGATTCTTGAGTATTTACTTCCACCGCCTTTTCAGGAGACGCTAATTTGATGTAAGTTAAATATTTAATGGTCTTAGTAGTAAGGCGTTCTAGAAGCTGCTTCCTAATGAGAATGCCTGTCATGTTTACAACATCCGTGTGAGAGCCACTCCATGAGCTAAAAGCTTAAACTTTGTACCTGCTTTGTTTACAAAAAGAGTGTGAAAGCTACAACACGAGCTTCACATTTGGACGAACTTTAAACGTAAACAATATTTTGTTGCCTAGAGTTTAAGAACTCAAGGAACGGACTCACTTCCTCAACATGATCGAAGACACAAAATATACAATCTACACAGCGACGATAGAGCAATGGATTTAAGCCTGTGTATGTATCAAGCCATGTATTCTCATGAACACCTATGAAAGGATTTGCAAGAACTGGTTCAAACGGTGAACCGATTGCAAACTTTTCAATTTTATGGTAAATATTACCGTAAAAATTACTTATTCCAAAATTCCTTACCGTCACCAACTTTCTTTCAACACCAGGTCATGCTCGTTAGTCCAGCAAAGATTGATTCCGAATTCTATTTGAATAAACTTCTGTCATGGAAGTGTCTTTCTTTCGTTCTTTTTTCTTTTTTCGTCTAAACGCGTTTTTCTTCCAGGCGCACCGCACCTTAAGCAGAGCCCAGTGCCACAAGTTTTAAATGTGCTTGCCGAATATTATGAAATTTCTTAAGTTAAGTGAAGTTATTCAGACCATGTGATCGTCGTGGTGCTGCATGATCACAGCGTGCTAAGTCATTAAGCAATTTGAATTTTTATACGAAAGGTTTGTGATTTAATACAATAAGTATGTACTGAGCAGTAATTTTTAATGATCAACGCCTCTCGGGTAAGGCGTGAACTTCCGAAGACACTGGGTCTTGAGAAACTGTTATGAGACCCGGTAGTGAACTTATCGGTGCCGATATCTCCAGCATTAGGTCCAAAGATCTGGAATGATCTACCAGAACATATCACGCCTAGTGCTTGCAAGATGCTTCAAGCTAGACATACAGAATGGATCTACGTTTGGTAGTAATGTTCGATAAACCTGATTTCAAGCAGAAATGGTATTATTTTTTTTTTATCCTGTAAGTTCATGTGGTTAAATTTTGTGGCTATCCTAAAACCTTGTTATCTTCCTTTGCTTGCATCAGCGGGGTAGCATTGCTCACTTGCGCCGAGCCTAAACACGCTTATTGTCAATACTTCCGTCTGGATCAATCTCCAGTATTTACCTCCTTTTAAGTGTAGATCCTAGACAATTAGACAAAAATTAATTATGAAAAATGATCGATAATTATGAGTGTTTTCTTGCGTATGTAATGAAAGCGCTCCTTTCTTACCGGGGCACTTATTATGCTTCAACGTTCTGGTCTAATCTAAAAAAATTATGCGTGTGCTCCCAATTCATAAGAGCGCGTAGCGGATGAACGCACATCATCAAGAACAGCTCCCTAAGTACTACACTTATACACAAAGCAAAACGAAATTTTGTAGTTAAATGCGCTGATATCCTTGACACCAGTTGTCTCTTAACTAAACAAGCGCCTGCACAATGCAATCAGTACCAAAAACTCCCCATGCATGACCTACTTACCAGAACTGTTTTTTCGTCCAGGGATCCTTGATGCTAATAAGGTGACACTCTATTAGTGACAATAGATCTTGAAGAGATTCTTGAGGTTTACTATTCCTGGAAAAAGGAGTAATAATATGACACAAACATATCACAAACCATAGTATTGAAACGTAGTTTTCATGCTTCAAGGGATTTGGCATGGAAACTGCTACACGGCAGATTCAATCCAGCGATAAGCCAGTCCTTCCTTGAAATGGTTCCCCAGCCTCTCTAGTCACCGCCACATTCCAAGCAGAAAAAATGCATGTATGGGGACAGTTGAACTTAGGAAGTAACCCACTTTCGCAGTTAGTGACTATGCAAGCATGTCCCAGTTTTCTCAACAGTTAGATTGACAATATGAATGTTGCTATTACCGCTTTGCCTACTTATTCGACTTCCTTGCGTTTCAAAACACACGCACACCATATTTACGTACGCGAACACAAATACGCACACCCCGACAAACGGATTATGTATTGCAACAACAGCAACAACAAAAATAAGATGAAGAACAATAACAACAGCAACAACAACAAGATTAAAAATTAATGATTTAAATTTTTCTGATGTAGATTACAAATAAAATAAACTTTCAAACGTCCTTCAGAAGAAGAAGGGCTCATTAAAAGCAAAACTAATAAGATTTGAGGAGTTTCCTCGAGACTGTACGCTAGAAGCTACGTTTCGTGTTTTTACCAATAATAATAAAAGAGTAATATACAAATTTAACGTGTGTGAAATAAATATTTCAATGCTCACGCGAAATGAGATTGATTTCATCAAGATGCATTTGTTTACGCAGTCTAGATCTAGCAGGCGCTAATACTGCATTCTAATTATTTTGCCGAAGGCATTGCATGAAAATATTTTTTGAGCTGCAAGTTTTTGAGATTTAGGTCGATGCGTATGTTAACAATAGTATTAGATAACTCAGATCCGGATCTGGAGTTTAGTAGTGATATATTTCAGTATGTAAATGATTTTACGTAAGATGCGTTAAGCGCTTATTGTCCACATTTTGCGTGATACTACCGTGGGTTTGGAAGAGGAAGAGATGTTGAGCAGACACGGGTAAATCACCCATTTTCGGTGGCGTACTATTAAGAACCTATGAAATCGAATCAGATTTTCTAATTTCAAACGACCCTTTTCTGCATATTGTGTTGGTGCTGAAGGTCGCATTTACTGGCATATCCTTACATAGGCTAAAATATATGCCTTTAACATTTTTTGTAGGAACAGAAAGGCAAAGCTTTGCAATCATCGCTATGGATCTGTATTTTTTGCGAGATAGCTCATACGCCTTTCACGTCAGCGACAAATAAATAAATACTCTCGAGAAGTTAAACTTAATCGATAAGAGGATAAGACCTGCAAACCTAATGGTAAGCCTAATGCCTGATTTTTTTGGTAGCAGTTTTAAGAGAACCATTTCTGTCTTGTTATCATCAAAGGACAATCGATTCAAACGCAGCCATTCAAAAATATTTAACATTTCTGTCAACAAAAACATTTAACATTTATTTCATTTCTTAAGACTTTCGCAGAACTTAACTTTAACCGAACCCAGTGGGACATTAGTATATAGGAAAGTGATGTACAATTAAAGCACAAAAAAAATTGATATTTGAAATAATAAATGCAAAGTATTAATAGTTGTGTTCAAAGGTCTGGACCTTGTGGAACGCCGTATGGAACATCAAAAGCACTAGCGTACTGATCCCCAATAGCTGCAAGTGTATGCCGTTTGAGATGAATAAAGGAAACCATTCATTCACCTAAGATCTTACACGGTAGGCCTCAAAGATTTCAAAGAAGGATATTGTGACGCACAATACAGAACGCGTTCTATATGAAAATAAATATCTCACAAGCAAAATCGCGACCATCAAGGCGCGACTTAATACTTTCAACCAAAGCAACCAGAGCGGGTGTTTCTTGATGCTTACTTCGAAACCCATACTGTAAGTTACTTAAAACGTCAAACTTCTCAAAGTATAAGTATAGCGTGTTGTGCATAGCTCTTTCAAGGACGTTGCTTATCTTCGACAGTAGTAAAGTAGGGCGGTATATACCACAAGCATCAATAGAAATTTTTATAAATATTGATTAAACGTAAGATAGGATTAGATGGTGCGACAGAGGATAGGAGATTAAGTGCTTAGCTACTTAAAGAACGTAAGCAGGTATAGTACTTGGGCTACATGGTTTAGATGTATGGAGGCAATTTGTAATAAATATTATCTCATCAGCTGATATGTTTGGTAGAAACATAGTTGGACAGGGGTTTGCTCTTAAATATCGTTTCAAGTCGTGTTAGGCATTTGTATAGCATTGCTGAGAGTCTTGCCAATTGATGCGAAGAGTTTGTTGAATGCAGTAGCAATACCGATGTGCGCGTCGTGTACTTTCCATTTCACGCACACATGCCGGGTTGTAAAATGCTTTCATAAGCAATTGGATAAATTTTTGCTATCGCAAGTCTTCTTCATGCAAGGCCGTTTTGTTTAAAATAATCACGATTATGTTTAAAATAATCACGATTATGTGGATCTTACTCTTACGAAGCATTTTTGTATTTGGAATTGATTCTGCCTTTCAGATCATCTCGTTTTTTCTTTGTCGGTTGGTTATCTCGCATAGAACTAATCTCTTCTATGCATGGATAATCTCGGGTAATCCAAGACTTATTTTGTAAGCTAATCTCACGCTTGGTTAACACCAATGACACCAATAAGCAAATGCAGTTAGAGTTTTATCATACATTCCATAAACGTTAGCTTGATGCGAAATGACTTAGAAAATCGAACAAGAGAAGAACAAGGATTTCAGTGCTACGTGCCACACAAAAATGACCGCAAATTGCTGTCTGGAGCTGGCTTCACTGAAGCATGGTACGTTTGGACTCCTATGTCAGGTTGCGGCGCACTTGCTCACGGTTGTTCCTGAGCCAATTTTAGGCGCTTCGTTTTCCGTTCTTGGTAAGCAGCAGAGCGATTTTTCTGTTAGATCTGCGACGTCTGCTAGTCACTGGATTGTGTAAATCTGGCTGATGGACCAGAATTTGTAGCATTTTCTTCGAGTCCTTATTAGGCCCTGTGAATGTCTTCTGTTAAAGATTCCAAAACTCCTAAAGCTCACTATGGAGCTACCAGATTTTTCAGAAGTCACCGGTTGCCTGGTCGGAAAAAATCTCACGCTCGTCGACCGGCTATCTCCAGAGATTCTGGTTCAACGGGCTCGCTTCCTCGTTCCCCTTTAGTTACAGAGTTGTTGGCTGATTCTGACAATGAGCGAGCTGATCGTGCTCCAGGATTAACAGACTCTGCAGAGGTCGAGTTCTTCGATCGGTCTGATAATGCCTCGGGGTTGATAAGCTCTGCTGAGTTTCCGTATTTTAGCGACAGGGATGTAGATGGAAACAGTTACTCATCACAAGATCCTCTAACTGCAAGTAAGTCGTCTGGAAACACAATCTTGGCAATGCCGAAAGTCTTGCCTACACCAGACAAGACAAAGGTCTTTCTGCTTGTGGGAATTTGAAATGCACAAAATAGATTCTAAAATTTTGAGATGCTGTACTAAATCCTTTCTCTAATGTTTCATTATCCATGGGAATCCCTAAATTTTCATGTTTCAGCTTTATTGTCGTTGTATTGCTGCTTTTGGACCTTCACTCATTTGAAATCAGCTATTTTGCAGAACAGGCTGGTTGAAACTCAGTTTATTTAGAAGTGAATACCAAATGCTTGCATTGCAAAAAGTATGTTGAATATCAAGTCCTGTATGTGGTGCTCAGGAATCGCACTTTACTTGTTGATGCTGTTTGAGTTCTTATTCAAGAAGGCTGCTTTCATGTGTATGAATATGTATCTCACCCAGGGATGACTTTCTAGACATTTCAGGATGTCACCTTAAGCATAAGCATTCATAGCTTTCCTGCAACTATTCCATTGTTTTCTCAATCCTCTTGCAGCGTAAATGATGTCATTTTGGTATCTATGATGGTCATTTCTTGAACAGAATGTATGCCTTTTTTTTTTGTTGTTTTGTAGGTCTACATCATCATCAAACCTTTTCTGTTTGTTTTGTTTCAGTTGGGCAGGAAGAGCAAGCCTTGCTGCGAGCAACAGTTTTTGTTGAAGATGCTATTGCAGTATGTATTGTGAAGCTAGCATCTTCATAGCATGTAATTCAGTTTTTAAATGATGATAATTTTCATGTGTATGCGCAGGTGTCGTTAGAGATGCTTTTTAGTTTTGTTGTGTCACCTCAACTTAAGTAAAATGGATGTATGCATGGACCTCTGGGGCATTTAGGTATCTATTGTTGTTTATATCTGGTAGAATCCCTTTCTAATTTTTTCTAAAACAAGTCTTACTGGAATTAATGAGAAGATGAAAGGCTTATGTTACATCCAGTTTAAAATCAAAAGCATAATAATAAATTACTTATCAGACACTTGAGTGCTCTCAGTGTGTTGTGCTATCCTTTTTAATAAAGTAATGTCTCCTTTTTTGGAGAATTAGGTCTATTTGTTGATTATTGCTTGGAACAATCTAGAGGTAGCCTATGTTACCATGTTCTCTTACCACTTCCTTCCCTATGGCAGCTGCTTATCTCTACTGTAAGTATAACCACCTTACATGAGTGCTATATATTAACCTAAGAAAATGTAAACCCGGGATTTTATCCATCATTGAGCTGGAGCTGCAGAAAGACCAGGGTTTTATTGAAAAGGAGGATATATATATATATATATATATATATATATAT
>QQSS02196523.1:0-12561 GCA_003687565.2 Craspedacusta sowerbii
CTGTGAGGTGACGTGTACGTGACTGCCAGGCTGTGAAAGTTTGACTAAACAATGCGATGTCCAAGATGGCATCATCCAAGGCACCATGCCTAGAAGAGTGAGTGGTGCCGAGGTCTACAGATTGTGTCGTGGTAAAATTGAAAAAATATATGAAGTTTAAAAAAAAAAAAATTATATACATATACATATATAATGTTATTTGTTTTAATTTATTTTATTTTTATTGCCTAGGCTGAGCCGTCGAAGCCTGCATCCCACGTTGGTTTTATGGTATGCTGTTAATTATTGTATACTTGTGTGAGGTCATTTTATGGGAATCTTTGTTGTTCGGCACTTGATAAGCAGTAGTGGTTTGGTTATTGTTTATAAAAGGTTCCCTTTGGGTGAACGCTTCTTGTAATTATCTTCGCACGCTCTCTTCGCTATAGCCTGGCGAACTGGTTTAAGCAAATTTTTTTTTTTTTTTTTGCACGGCTTTTGTTTCTAGTGCGATGGTTGTGGTATGGATCCGATCGTTGGGGTCCGATGGCACTGCTGTCAATGTTCGAGTCGAGTCTCCGTCGATTTCTGCAACAACTGCTCACAAAGGTGTCTTTTCTCTGCTTGCTTTGTGGTCGTTTCGATAGTCTTGTTTTGTCTTGCTTTTGTTTTCGCGTGCATTAATGTTACCGAGACAGAAAGCATTTAGCCTAGAAGTATATTCTTGAAAAGGAAAAAAACAACAAGCGTTCTATGATTTTCTTAGCAGCGCGAGTAGAACAGGAAAAGTTTCCTTTCGGTTCCGACCTTCCTTAAGTCTATCTCAAAACTTCTCCTCCGCATTCTTAGTATCTTAATTCGGAGATTGGGGAAGCGGTTATTGCAAGGGGCAATAGGTCTTGCAGTTCTCTCCTCATGTTGTATTTTGTCTTGCAAAGCGTGCATATTATGCTCAAGCGGTTGATACCCACTGCGTCGTGCAAACGTGGTCGTTATTGTTGCGCGCCTGGTGTCGTGTGCCTGTTGGAGCTCGTATTGTTCTCTAATCTAACTTGTTTACTCGCGTGCACAAATTCTTATCTCCTCCCGGGCGTTTTTATTGAGGTTGACAACCGGTTTTGCGCTCCATTTTTTTAGTGCGACGGGGTTTGGTGGACTTCATCGACCGTGGCACGATATGGTAACAATCGATGCTGCCGATGTTTTGGACGATGATTACATGGCGTTCGAGCAGAGAAACTTCAAATATAATTATCTGGACCCAAACTTTGTTCCTGATAAGGAATTGAATCCACCATGATGCTTCTTTTCGATGTGAGCTTTAAAGTCGAAAAGCCTTAATGCGATTTAACTAACGGTAGAAGATGTTATCAGAATCCTCGTGGCACGTGTTTTCATTTCTGCATGAAAATCCTGGTTTTGTGGTCGCGAGTCAGTCTCGTGAAGTCATGCATATTTCCATCAGAAGCACTCGGTCTTTATAGAAGTGCTGCTAGTGCAACCATGGCTTTTGGGTATCGGGGAACAACCGATCCGATTTTTGACTGATCTCCCGAGTTTTATTTATCTATTTATTTTTGTTTTATTTTATTTGTCTCCGGTTTTAGCCGGTCTTCGGTTATGCAGCCCGCTTCAAGCAGGTTACGGATATACTTTATAACTTATATTATATATAACATATGTTAGTTTATTTTCTTACGTTCATAAATTACATGGTAAACCTTTGGGAGTTCGACATTGAATCTATCAGTTGTCGATATGCTCGGCATTGGGAGGGCCGTTGTCAGCGACCCTTGATGTCAAACTGCAGATTTGTCACGAATCATAATTCGGAACATTGCCACTCCGCATAATTTGTACTAGATTTTTATTTATTAGGGCGGCCCTGAACTTCATCTCATCGCATGAAGAACACGCTGGCTTTAGAGCTAGGCATGGAAATCTTCAAACAGTCGCTTATCGCATTACCGATATTTCATTGTTACATTTGAAGATCCACGTTAAAGTAGAGCGCAAGAAGAATCAAAGCAAAATGACAGTGGTGGATAGCTCTTCTGGTTTTTACTATCGCCAATTTTAAAGCAATGGTCGCGATTCTTTTGCCGTTTTTCATCCACTTACAAGGGACGCTGGCTCTTGTTTTGATGGATCTAGACTGCGTATTTTAATTGCGCTTAAAAACTTGAAATACCGAAACCGTCGAAACCTGAGCTGCTTCGCGTGCGCTCGGTTTTTCTCGAGACGTGCTTGTGTTTATCCAGCTTGAACAGGGTCTTGCAGTCTGTTTGCGATGATCGCGTAACATTGCAGAGGCTCGAATTTGACATGGTATTTTTGAGTCGTTGCCATTTAGAGAAGCTATATGTCGCTAATCCTGCGATACGTTATAAGCTTGGAGAAATGTTTGATGCTACATGAACAGAACACCTTTTTTCCCGATTCTGAAACCTGTTGAGGTATCCTCCCAACGTCTTGTAGCAACATAGACAGGAAGGTTTACGTTATGCTCGGGATCACCACCGCCTCCCGGATAGCCGAGAAAGTGACCTGGAGATGATCACGCGGGGAGTACAAATGGAACGCATATTGCAGAATAAGCAAACAACCCTCTCATCTCTCTAGAAGTCGTAAATATAATTAACCACGAATCAATCGCTGCAGTTGATGGCGAAGCTCCAGGTGGCACAATGCGTCGGCTGAAGGCGAAGTTCCAAATACATTAATATTTGTAGTATGTCTCGCTCAGATGGGAGATTTGACGGGGGTCGCAAAAGCCTTAACATAGCAACATGGCAAAGGCCACAACCTCGTGCGACTACTGATACACTCAGACCTTCCCTTACAGTGGATGATCCGTTCTTGTCATAATCATAAGAGTAAAAAATTAGTGCGCTCCATCAATATGTTTCTTATGCTGCTGTTTTTTTTTATATAGGCGTTGGTACATACGACTTTCGACCGGCTTGGTAACAGCACTTACTTCGAATAGTGCGTTGTGTATAAGCGAACATCTTATAAGCGATATTCTATTACACATTCACGTTAATTTACATTCGTTTTGTGTACATATATTTTCATCTAAATTCCATTGATATCAAACTTATTCAACTATTGCAACATCTATAATCATATTCTAGCATCCAAATGCTATTGCATTCTTCTTGCTTCCGAAATAAGGTCGAGGAGCTTTGCAATGTTTCTGCCGGTAAGGTCACACCACCACGTCCATATATAATGATCGCGTAGATGTCAAGTTTGAGAATTTCGAAAAATTACGCTAGGGCAATGGTATTGCGATTTTTCTGTTTTCGTGATGTCAACCTTGTTTGCTGGCGAGACAGAAATATTGCAACCTAGTCTGGTTGGCTTTGTGTGTGTTTCTGCATTCAGACAGTTGTGCAAATTCTGTACTTAACCGTGCGGTGTTCTGGAAATAAATACACTACATATGCAGCTGTGCAAAGACGCTGCTGTAGACTGCACAAGCTATAAATCACCTTGCCAGAGTCGCGTTGTTGTGTCAGAACTGCTCAACAAGAGGTCAGGCTATCAGCACAAACTCTCTTTGCAAGGATGGGCGCACTAGCAGTCTTCGTGATTCTCTGCGTGCCAGCCTTAGCTGCTGGTCACGGCTACCTTATGGATCCACCAGCTCGGAACTCGATGTGGAGGTATAACTTCAAAAATCCTACGAACTACAACGACAATGAGCTCTTTTGCGGTGGCGCGACAGTGATGTGGGAACGTAATAAAGGCAGGTGTGGCATCTGTGGAGACCCCTACCACGAGAAGATTCAGCCCCACATGGACGGCGGGGTATACGCCAACGGTATCATCACCAAGACCTATCGTAAAGGTGAGACGATCGACGTAGCCGCGAAACTGACGACAAGCCACATGGGGTTTTTCGAGTTCAGAATTGGTGCCTTTGACAACCGCCAAACTGAGGGTGACGAAACTGGCAGGTTAAAGGGGGTGGTGCTGCAGCTGGCTAATGGCGAAACAAAGTTTCCAATTACGCTGGTGGGTAACCAAGATTATCATATGAAGTTAAAGCTACCGGCTGGTTTGACGTGCAAAAGATGCGTCTTGCAATGGTGGTATCAAGGTGGCAACAACTGGGGGTGTGACGCCCGCGGTTGCGGCCTTGGGTTTGGTCCTCAAGAGACTTTTGTAAATTGTGCAGATGTCGAGATAATAGCGTAGCCGACAATGCATGGCGTAATTTCCTTTTACTTTTCAAAACTAGGGATGCTGCTTACTTGGCTCATGATTGTAATATCCTATCTTAAGATTTGGTAAGCTTAATTGATTGACTTTGAGAGGTCATGCCTCCAATAAAAGTTTACGTGCATGACCTAATGCAATTCCTTACTTTTGCAACCTGATTGCGGACTTAGTCCGCATTGATGCTCGTTCATAACTAAACGCAGCTCGCATTACGTCTAGCTGGGTCTTCAAATAGGGGCATCATGCACAGGCCGTTCACATGCAGAGGCAATGCAAGACCTGGGGGTTCGGGAACGAAGTGTACTAACGTAAAGCCTGTACAGCCATTCCTCAAATCACTCGTCAAGAATTACAGTAGGAGACGCAGCGATGATCAAATTCTTCTGCATGGACGCAAAATCCCGTATTTCAAGTCGAGCCAGCTATCGGCTGATCGCACATACATTCGCTTAGAGGACCTTGGTGAATGCTTGCGACATGGTGGAGCGGATCGGAAGTGGCAAGCGTTATTTTAAGTACGCTACGTGCGCAAGCTACAAAAGTTTGTCCAACTTTCAAGCGGTCACCCCAACAGGGTTGGGTCAGCTCGTTGACTGAGATCCTAGGTGAGCCGATCCCGATAATGCATGGGCCCACTCTGAGGTAGATGAAAAGAATTGCACAGCACAAAACAAAGCTGACATCGCTTAGCGTTGAAGACTAAGGTTTGTTTTTTTCGTACTTTTGGTCGGTGGCCTTTGAAAACATACGACTCAAATGCTAAGACTTGAGGGTTCGTCACCCACAAATTTCCAATCCTTATGATTGCAGACCAATTTGCAGGCATGTTCGAGTCCCAGTATAACACCGATGAACACGGTGCTCATCTCTGATTATCAACATGAATATATAAATAAAAGGTAAATTTATAAACTATCCAATAACGAAAGGCATGCGCATAAATTAGCCTGTAAGTCTGAAATTAATCGCACTGTGATATGGACATATGGACGTAAGAGAAAGTATAAAACATTTCCTATTTTTTATCGCTTTCATAGAGAGGCTTCCCTGCACAGCTATATGAGAAAGCGAGATAGAAACAGCCATGCACAAGGTCTGGCATTCTGTTGAGGTCCTAATCGAACACCTGAGACATGGGGCTCTGCTTTTCTTCCCTGCTTTTACAGCATAGCGAGAACTATCGAAGCAGCCTTAGTGTCCGAAGGAAGTTCACTACCACTGGTCTGAAGGATTATATGGGACATATTATTAAGGATAAGAGATGTCCTCAGCGAATTAATTCGCATCCACGATCTCGATTACTTTCCACTATATAAATTCTGAGCACCATGATATTAAGGACAACTCATCGCAGTCTCTTAGGATAAAGGCCAACCAACTGGAATAACGAGAAATCTGCCGCGCTAAAATGACGATTTGGCGATATGAAATCTTCGGAATGCCTAGTAGTACATTCTAATCTCAAAACTGATCTAATATAAAACTTGTAATCCAAAAAAAACTTGTCTACTCAATCTAGTGTCAGGACGATGCCGAGGTTCGTGAGCCTAGAACACTAATAATCTGCATCCGCGGCAGGCGCATCTTTAGTACAGCCTTGCCAAGGCTCAATCAACTAACCTTGTTTAACCAGGCTCTACCACAAGGGCGGAGGATACAATATAGCACAACGATAGCATCGGACGCTAAGTGCTAGATTCACTGCCGGAGTTCACCGTGTAGCGGCAGACCTGAAGGTTCCACATGTGGGGGAATTGTCAACAAGCAATCCAGCTACTGGCCCGTTGAAGAGCATCGCTATAAAGGTAGCAAAGTATTTGGATTTATCCGGCAGGAGGCAATTTGTTTCGCATCCTGACAGAATTTTTTTATTTGCTGAGAGCTTTATGAACTGCTGACAGGCTAAGCGTATGCCTAAAACAGCACAAAGCAAAATCATAGTTTGACAACTGATAAGTCACAAGTTCGCTTTTTTTAAAGCGCAATTTAGGGGGTCCATTTAGTTCGGTCAGGTGTTGCTTAATTCAATTATATCTGGACTTTGTTTCTTAAACAGGAAAACGTGCAAATAGAGAAGAGAGCTCGACAAACAGAATACGATCAGCACAGGATGTTTGTATAGTCTACAACGCAATACTCACAACAACTGTTGATCTTATACGGCAAAAACGATTAGAACGCAAAATACGGCGACAGTAGAATTGTAAGTTCTACTAAAAGAGACGATTTTCCATCTGTGGCAATTACACTAGCACGTAAGCGTTAGGCCAGCATAAGGAATCACTGAACCTATCCATACAAGTGATAAGTTGCGATCCGCCGTGTCTTTCTGCACAAAACATGCTTTAGTTGACAGACTCAGATAGACTTCAGATACGTAAAGAACATTGACTTCCATAAACAATAACTTATTTGACAATACGCCAGGCGCAACACCTCCAGGTCTTTCCAAGAAAGGTAGGTTTAGAAACTGCGCGGAAAGTCGCAGGCGGTCAGTACATATCGGAAAGCAACCAGGACTTTCGACAACCCTTCTGAGACGGTTGTACCCTAACTGCGTAAGCTAGCATTAGGATGTGAGCTATTTCACATGAGTGGGCGCTATATCAAAGGCTATTTCTATTCGTTTTCTTTTTTTTTTAATTTTTATTTTTCACTTCATTCAACAGAAGAAAGGATCTCAAGGCTGCGCCAGCCCGAAAATCCCACTAAAATTTTTTCATTTTCTAACGCAATTTCCAGCCACGGCGAACATACCATGGCTAGCATCACCGCAAACGCGTAACCAGATTAATATCAGAACCCGAATAAATTCCTAGCTACAAACCACACGATAAAACCAGAATCTCTCGTAAGCACTCAAGCAGTCGCTTGCTAGCCCCGAATTCGTCTCGCGGTAATCAGAATTTAAAACTTAGGGACCGTTCTCCAGAAATGCCATGACGGAACCAAAACCCCACATAACAGAACTGATTGCGTTGGAAACTAAGCATCAAGGACAGTCGAGTTCCCGTCGGGAACAGAATGGGATACCTTAGAGCGAAGTTTTTCAACGGTCGCTTTAGTCTGGTCGTCCATAGATACGTGCATGGATACAACATGGCGTCCGGGAATCATAGCAAGACCCAACACACGCGGCTCCTCACCACTATCTTCATCGCCTAGAGAAAGTAGTTTTAACGCTTGTACGACAGCAGGGATAGCAAGAATAACACAAAATCAACATGGCAAGCTTCAATCTGTATCTTTCAGCAAATGCGCCTCCCCAATGTGTAATATAAGGTCTTTTAATTGCGTATCCAGTACAACCATAAATTTCCAAGCAATTTCTAACTAGCTCCAAAGCTTAAATTAAAACTCTATTTGAAATTTTAAATTCTTATATCGCAATAATAATAGAAAATGTTTAAGAAACGTTACAGTTAAAATATTCGGAGCATGAAAATGCAGTTTGAGATCATTGCATGCCAACGTCGTCGACCGCCAGATGCAATTAAACGCAAGTTAGCAGATTAAAATTACGAAAGTATGCCTTACTTCCTCATTAGCCCCCTGCTTTACACAGGATAGCAACTGAAGCAGCAAACAGAGCGCAAAATACGTAAGGAAAGTTCATCAGATATTCCGCCACGAAAACACAAGCGAAAAGAACTCCAACAAAAATGGACATACTTGGCTCCGTAATGTACTCGTGACATGATCCGAGAATTACATTTTCGTCTTTGTCGGTGCACAAGAACTGACCAATCAAGGTTCTTCCATCCTGAATTCTAATCTTCATACTTTTGTTCAGTAGTGCCCGCAAGTAGAGCTGTTGGGGTTCCCCCTCAAAAGCCAGTGCCTAAGGATGGTGAAAATCTTTCATTAATGAATAAATTGCCAGTAGACAACAAAACATGACATCATAACATGCCAACCGGAAGCAGCACAAAACATTTAGCACTAACCGCCAGACACGCAGCAAAGCACGCACATAAAGATTAGGTGCAGGTATATTAATAGTCAGCAATATTAGCTTCACGGCAAGAATCTAAGAGCTACGAAGCTTGACCAGCTAATTAAAATTCTAGTTTACTTAACCATGCCATCTTTTAACTGGTCTTTATCTTGCGGAATTTCTTCTTTGACAGGGCTTGGAGCTTCATAAACTTGCATTTCATAGCTTTCACGAAAATAACCAGGTATAAAGCACTTTGAGGCATGCACAAAAATATTAATCATTAAGACCTCACCAATAGCCACACGATCAAATACACGGTGCAATGAAGATCCAGGTAAAATTGCAACACTTTAAAACGAAAACAGAAATAACAGGACAGAACTGCAAACCCTTATAAGTATGACGCATAAAGTTACCTGCACCATTTTTATGCAGTCAATTATGAAAGGCTCATAGATAGCAGTAGTTCTTTGATTTTTGAGTTGCTTGCCATAGACTTATCATGCCAGAGACAATATGTTACCAGGGAGAGGGAGGGTTTTGGTATAATAAATTTGTTTACACAAAGAAACATGCTTAGCATGTCTAGTGCCCGGGATTCCAACATTGGGAGGGAGCAGCTACCCACACTCAATATTGATAATTTCGAGGTAGGCAACAATGCGACTTCCGAGGTGAGGCTAAACCATAATGACGTTCCTCCAAACCAAAACACATAACATATCGTGAAGTTATGCATAATAGCTTTATTGAGCCCTGAGTTTTACATGTGACTCTTCAAAGAAACACTTCTCACAACCCTACATGATTCAACAAGCAAGATATCACTTCCATGGTCAACTGCCCACTGCACATGTGCCTAGTTTAAACAGGCTAGTATTAAACTTTCCTCTCTCCTTGCTTCTGCAGTAAGGTGTTGGTAGTAAGAAATTCCCTAAAATTTCTAATTTACCTAAAAATAACAAAGTACTGAAAATAGTTGACCAAACAACAACACATTAAGACTTCCATAGAAATGCCACATATACAAAGAAAAAGATGATTTGAAGGCAAAATCAAATCTACACAGTTCACTTTTTGTCAAGATATAATTCATCTCGTATAGACTTTAAGACTTTCAATCGTTCTGTCCTCTTTGGATGGTGTCCATCTACCTTTTCATTTCCAAGTTTAGTGTACTTTTCATCTCCATGCAGAGGGTCCAGCTTTCGCAAAACCCTATTCAATTTCAATCGATTTTTCATGTAGTCTATTCCACTATTACAGTAATCAATGCCCAAAAGCGCCGCTCCTTTGTCTGCTTTGAATTCTATGCCATGACTTACCCATCGTCTCGCCTGCATATAGATAAGAAATCCCATAAGCCAAATTGAAGATTGCATCAAAATTTGTTTCAAGAATGGTCTCGGTGGAAAAAACGATGGCAGAATTAACCCAACCTTGTAAATGCCATATATATAACCAACTTTAAGTAGAGATGTGGAAGCAAAATCAGCATCTTTAATGTGAACAAGTTCATGGGCAATTAGAAACTTCAAATGAGAGCTGTCAGGAGACAATGTCTTCTTCAACACCAATCCCATGCCAGAGTCCCAGTCAACTGGCTTACCCTTGTGAGCGATTCTAGCTCTCAGGAAATCTTCCTCTGTTCCTAGAGTATAGTTACGGGGCAAGGCAATAAAGGCCCCATTAGGAAGAAAAAGTGTGCCTGCGCTAATTGTGTCGAAACCCGAAGAATAACATAAGTGGACCTTTTGCGAATTAATGTTGAACTTTGTGCATGCATCATTGAGAATACTACAATACTCTTGTGGTACTGCAAGAGCTTGACAATCAAAGCCTCTAGCAATTCCAACAATATTTGGGAAAACGTGTGGAACACAATGAAATCCAACTAAGGTTGACAGACCAATACCAACGGATATCCGCACAACTCGAAAATATACCCGCTGAAGAAGAGGAAGCTTCAAAATGTCTATCTTGAACATGACTATAACTGGTTGAAAGAATGTTTCTGGCCTCAGGCTTAAGACAGCTATGCAAACAGTAAGATGGAATTTCAGAAAAAACTTACACCAAAACAAAAATAACATTAAAATTTGAATTTAACACCAAGAACTGCTTCCAGAATATGACTTAACTAGGCACAAACCACTAAATCATGGCAAACCATAAATATTGCACTAGCAAAAACGAAATTATAACTATGCATTTACACCACATGCACAACAATTTACCGGTAGTTAAGTGATGAACCCTGAGCAATTTGATTACACCACCACTTAAATCAAAACAAAATGATTAGTGCCTCCAAGCAAATTTTGCTATGTGGTGCATTGCAAGAATTTAGCTTGAAATTTTTTTAACAAAAGCAAGGGAAAAGCAAACAAAACAAACAAAGAGTATCACCTAAACTGTCAGCAGCTACAAGTGAGCTTGCTTGCAATGCAAGCGATGCCATGTATGGCATTCCAAGTCTACATACTGTACCAAGTCCATATACCCATTATAATCATGTGCAGGTGATGCTACGTTACGTATGACCTTGTAGATATATACACGCTATAGTCATATAATAGTTTTCCTAAACATGGTAATCTGCACCTTGTCAATATTCCGAGCTTGGACGGGTGCCCCTCTTTCCAGGGAGCAGAGAGAACGCAGAGCACCAGGAATTCAACAATAGCGAACTGTGTTTCGACAAAATTTCCGCCGGAATTCTCAAGAAATACGTCCCTGGAATCGGGAATTCTCGTCATAATTGTTCCGAAAAATTCGTGCGGGAATTTTCGGGAATTCTCCACAAAAAAAGCAACGCAACAAGAATTTTCTGGAGATTTCGTGGTGACATATTCTTCTGAATTTTATTGATCATAGTGCCTAGCAGTTTTTCCTGGAATTCTCCAATTCGCACAGCACTTAGAGGCAGTTAGAAAATGTGGTAATCCGCATAAGATTTTCAAAATCATAGGACTTTCATTTGTCGTACGTGTGCATGTCCAACTTTGTTGCATTCGTTAATTCACAGAGTTTGCAACACTAAAATTAGCTACATCTTGTTGATAAGCTTGATTTCCTGCGTAGCCAAACTTCTCAGGCACGTATCATGTATTTTATGATGTCATTTTCTGTTATTTGTTTTGGAATTCTTGAGGTAGAGCATAGTATGCATACCAGGAACAAGACGATTCGTAATATGTAACGATTTAGACTGGATAAAGGATAACTTCTCACCCGAATGATGCGTGGTCTGCTGAAAGAAATGATAGCTGGACATCATATTTTACATTTTGATATTCTTACTGGGCAGGCGGGAGGAAACCCGAACGCTGCCGTTTTTTGTGCCATTAAATATGCGAAGTTGTGGCGACCTCAATTTGCCATTAATTTTACATTGGTAAGCAGTTTATAAACCATCTAGACCAACCATCTGCAAAAAATAAGATTGTTATGTTAATTGTGTTGTGTGTTGCATCGGTGCTGCACTCCAGAACTTGCTGGTATTGAATCCTCGACTCTCAAAAGTTTTGGTTGTGTTCAAAAATAGGTGCAACAGTTTATAAAGTGAATCCCAGTGTTCTTAAACTTTGTAAGAAAATCCATGTGTTGTACTTAAATATCTTTTAGCACTCTCGAACATACGACTAACGCTTCAAAATGTCTTTGAATCGGGAAGAACGGAGCTTTAAACTTAAGGGTGCGTTAGTTATAGCTTATGTAATCGAGTAGTCTCCTGAGTGTGTATGCCATTCATCTAGCTGGAACCAAATCGAGTAAGTATGCAGTGGTTATATTTTTAAATAATTTTACAGAATAAGAGAAGTCTTCCTTAACAGCGCCTTTCGGCTAGCGTTTCCCGTCCTAAATCTTCGTAGAGTTTTGAAGCTGGCGTACCTTTCCAGGCACCCGATATGGCTAAAGCAGCTTGGTATTGAGTGGATTCTAATTTGGTAAGAAATGAAGTGCCAATGGCGAATGATTTATTATATCGACGTAGTCAAGGAGGGCTTCTATAAACGACTTATAAATAGTCACGAGGGTACCTCTTGGGACATTGTTACGAAGCTTACGCAGTAGACCAACCACTTTCGTAACTTAAGTTAACAATTTCCTAATGTGGCAAGTGAAAGTGGCCTGAAATTTCATGACCATAGCCTAGAATACACACTTCAACAGTTAAGATTAGTCACTGCGTTGAAATTTTTCTTCGCCATCATACCCAAAACAGTATGCTCGGTAATTGCAAAATTCCAAATCGCTGCAATGCCAGTCTCGCATCCGGACGCATATTTCCATTTCATACTTCGCTAGATCCCATTTGCATAATACGCGCCGAGCCGAAGGCTGATTCGTCGCGTAAATCTGATAAAGCCCAATGCCCTGAAGTCTGATTGGTCGTATTTGTTCTAACG